>JAFELO010001773.1:33438-66492 GCA_017140195.1 Eumaeus atala
CTTTTGGTGACTACCGACGCCTCTAGATATCCGTACAACTGTTGTATAGTTGTGTTGCCCTCCCACCCTCTTCCGCTGATGTAGTCGGCTGCAATGCTGGATGGCACTACCTCTTAACTTGATCAATATCATGCCAAATATTTGGCTCTGCCAGTATAGCTACTACTTAATTGGCGATTTCCACAGCATCTGTGGTGCCAATTATGGAAACTGTCAACTTCTTCGTTTTAACTATAAATTGGCTATTTTAATAGGCATATGGTCGCTGGATTGCAGTTAAATTGGGCTGGCACTGCGGAGTTGTCTCTCACTCACAAACGAATACCGCCGCTATGAGATGAGTTTCGTGTGGTTTGTGAGTTTCCGGTGATCCCTTGGATAAAAGTATTACTCGTCTGTATAATCTTTGTGCGGATGTTAATGGCTGGGCATCGACATTTTAAGTTTTCATCTTAATCATTGGGATTATTACGTACAACATATACACCACTATACGCTTCTTGTACCCCACCTCTTATAAGGAGTGAGCACCCGCCTCCTCGGTGCAATTGGCTTGCTTCAAGGTGTCTGGGTTCACCCCAGCCTTTTTTTATTGCAAAGTTTCATTAAAAGTCATTCAGTTGTCGAGTGAAAGAGTAACCGTATCCACACTAAGAAACTTTCGCGTTTATAATATCATTTTACAAGCAAGTTACAGCTTTGTGTTGTAATAAATATTCAATTTAACTATATCTATAAAATGTTTTTTATTACTCTATTTCTATTACATATTGTTTATATGGAAAAAATCTAAAGTGAAATGGAGAAACTTTTCTTTTAATCTTCTGTAACATCATGTATTCGGAATGAACTCATACTTTTTCTTGAGTCTGCTAACTTTTATAACTCTTTTGAATATGGCCGTGGTATGTATGAAAGAAGACATTGGTTTTGCTAATGGTGTCAGGTGAAGGTCTTGAAGCAGCTACCTGAATCAGCTAACCAGATATCAGTCCGTCTCCTGTCTATGTTTACTCTTGAAACTGAGCTTCTCTCGATGAATGCCTAGACGATTCCCTGCTTCCTGAGATTCGGTGATTATGTGACCCATGTAATCATCCAGTGCTGTCCGGGCTCGTTCATGGAGGAGTGTATTCGGACGTATACCATGTTGGTGACTACCCATTGGCCAGTCTATGGCAAGAGCCGGACGTTTTGTTTCGTTTTCGTCTGACACCCAGTCGCAGTATTCTGAAAAGACAAAGATTTAATGCCATTTTGGCCGTCACAACGGCGGAGGCATTTCTCGCTCGCACGTTACACAAATTTGCTAAGGTGTCAATATTCGTGTCGTGTGAGGTTCTGGCGGCCCATTGAAGGGGAAGGTTTAACCGTCTGCATAAAAACCATGCGTATGCTACCTCTATGCACTCACTAGAAGAGTTCCTAACAGGTTCAGTATAGGAGTCTGAAGGTTTTCTGAAAAGGCAGTTGAATATGATGATCTGTTATAGGTTGTGGACCTCACAGACAACGGTCGAGGATTTTTTATGGGTATAGCTCAGGTACCAACTAGCACCTCCACTGACGAGCTGGTGGCGAGGCTAGTGGAAGAGGTCAAGAAAATACCACCCGGAGAGAGAAAAGTGAAGAGATACTTCGAGGCCTATCACACTCCGTTCCACGTTATTGAAATAAAAATGAACGGCATCGAGTAAAGACACTAATATAACGAGACACTAGAGTTTACTCCCTAAGAACGACCATGTCATACACTGATCTTAAGTATATAGGTATACAGAATGTTTCGTAACACTCCGTACAAAATCACAGAGCGTATTCAATAATCGATTTTAATACCGAAAATATAAAAAATTGGTACCTAAAATCTAACTAAATTGTTTATTTTTTATTATATAATAATATTTATTATAGACCGGGTGGCCGCACGTACAGCCAACGTGCCCGGGATTTCTGATCTTCGGCCGCGCAAGTGTTTCTATCTGTAGCATGCGGTGTCCACAGTCTCTGAAAATGATCACACCAAATTTGTTGAAATTTTGTGGTTTTACTGTAGTTTTGTTGGTTAGATAGGATCATTACATACAGTATCTAAAAATGTCTGAGCTTTTACAATTCATATGGATTATACCTATGGAAAAAGAGTAAGTCAATGAAAAACTAAATTGAACGTCGTCGCGCATGCTTCAAGCTTGAAAACTAGCACTGGGCGATTTTTAGTTTCTTTTAGGAATATCTATTCAAATGGTGCCCATGGCGCTCTATGGTATCTGCAGTCTATTACGTTAATGCACTGAAGTGAAAGGTGACGTATTCGCGATAATCCATTACTACATTATTTGTTATTTCAGAGTAATTTATTACCACATGTAACATGTGGTAATGTTCGTCAATCGTCTATATTTCATAACATTTATTATTATTTGATACAGTTTTTTGTCTTACATTTATTAAGGAGTAAACTCTATTTTTTCTAACGTATAATCCGGGAATTAATGTATATTCTTCGAAAACTATCCACCTTTCGATTCCTCGCTGTCCCGATCTCGTCACAGACAACCGATGTGACGTCATGAATGTGAGAAGAACAGACTTTGTGATAGATTTATACTCTCTATAATATGCTCTATAATCACGCTTCGTCTCACCGTAGAGAAACAATAATATTACGAAATTATATAATTCACGTTGAAGATTCATCAATGATTGACCGCAAGTTAGAGAGATGCAACAAATTAATGTTGCGCAACATCGTTAATGGTCTAGGGGCCGTCTAGGGTAGGTCTCCATGGGAGATCTGCTTAGGCAAATTAGAGCTGAATTATGTGACAGTATTTTAAAGTCTCCTTAATTCAGATTATTTTCCGATTTAGTTAAATTAAGAGTTAAATAAATGTCTTGAATTAAAAAAGGAAAATGATTCAATAAATTGATTGTATTGTTATTTTTAAAACCATACTTAGATCTTAAGAAAGTTGAGGTTGAAACTTAACTGCATAATATACATATTATTAGACTTTTTTTGGCTTCGTGAGAAAATGCATTTACGCAAATACGCATTGCCACCGGATCTGATTTATTCTTTTGATGTCACCTTACGTTGTCAGTTAGGCAGTCAATCAGTCGCTCAGTAAAGAAAGAGTTTTGTATATATAGGTAATGAACACGTAGACTAGATTTTAGTGTATTGCGCATAGCCACCGGAAATTCTCAAACCGCACAGTATAGGTATATTTTACGGTGGCTTCACGTGAGCGAGACGTCTGTTTTCATGCCAGCCTAATTCTGATGCAATGCAGCTTGGTACTACCTAACAAGTTGTTCTTGTATAATGGATACAGACATCAAATAAATGAAAGAAATTAGTGGCAATGTAATAAACAAAATATGAGTAACGCTAAATTGGCGAAAACCGCGGCATAGAGGTTAGCTAGAGGAAAAAGTAAACTCATCAAAAAGCTACTATAAAGAGCGGCCCACAAAACGGATTAGAGCGCGCGAAGTGAATCCTGTAAGCAGGTGTTAAGGTTTATATTCGCGTATGACACCTGGAAATTAGATTCTGATAGCTCTGGATGGGCAAAGGAACCGTCAAAAATTTTGGCGCAATTATAGAATATACATTCGGTTGGGTTTTTCTTCGTATAATATTTATAGTTTTAGAAATGATCACCAGAAGCCATCCGCGGCGTTTGGAGCGGCTATGCTCACGCGTTTCGTGATGTTGTTTTATATCAGGGTGAGAGAATCGATGAGCTTAAATTGTAGTAATGATTCTACTATAACAAAGGGGCACCCCTGATACAATTAATATTATTTTTATGCGCGTGAAAAGGAACAGCAGAACAATGACGCCCATAGATATTGTTGTTGATGCGTTGTCCTCCTTGTCTCCTGCCCACCAATGGGCCACCGGCTACACACAGAAACTGCACGAAACGCGACGACAAAACTGTCATTAGGAGATAAATTAAATTTCATGTTTTTTAAGATTTTATACACATGCCGTTTGGGCATGTTATATATAATTTCTTGGAGCAATGTTTTATTCAAAACATTCGACCAATGTGTGTTAACAGCGATGACATATGGAACCGAGACTTGGCCGCTAAATGTGGGCCTCTTAAAGAAGCTCAGAATCACTCAGCGTACCATGGAAAATTCTATGCTTGATATCTCTCTACGAGATATTATCCGAAATTTAATAGATCAGAGAATCAAGAAAATGAAGTGCCAAGTTTTGAATAATCTGGAATCTGTGTGGGTGCATGCGTGCGTTAGTGCGTGTGTGTGTGTGTATGTGTGTGTGTGTGTGTGTGTGTGTGTGTGTGTGTGTGTGTGTGTGTGTCTTGGTGGACGAAGTGATGGCGGACGCTATCTGCTATCACCAAATGATAATTAAATACTTTTTATTTTCCGCACAGGCTATATTTTCGTGTCACGATGCACGAAATATTTTATATAAAAGGGCGAGTTCATGATTTCTTGCCGACGCTATGTTTCATATCTTACTTTTCGAAAAGTCTTTATTAATGTTTAATTAGGACATTTGACATCCTAATTCTCTTATGTAAGCATTTTGATAGTAGTATTTACATGATCTGTGTGGCTATTAATTTTGATAGACCGTATCATTAATGTGTTAGTTTGATTAGTATATGCCACGTGTGGAAATTGGTTGTTAATTTCTATTTAATAGTAACTATGGAATTGTAACAAACCGGGATGGATCATATTTAACATTTTTCGTACTTTGAAGTTCTTCTTTGTTATTTTCCTTTTTCTATCTGATACACTCAATTCGCGACGACCAAGTTGAAAGATGTCATGAAATCAAGGACATACGCCTGGCACTGGTCTTCTTTCGTGACGTGCCGCACTAAGAGCGGAAGAACTCCTTCGAATCCGGATTGGATCTGAAGTGCCTGAGAATTATTCAAGCACGTTATTTACCGATATTCAAGGCTTTGAACGCCCCCACGATGGTTCAAGCTTTGTAGTGCTGGCGGGGTTTAGTAGCCCGAGGTAAACACAGGTGAAGCCAATTAAAACGAGAGAGCTGCTCCTTGACTTATAAGAAAAGGGGACAAAAGGGGAAAAGAAAGAGACGCTTATTCGCATGGCGCAACAGGAGAGGATGGTGACCTCACCCTATTACACTACCTCGAAGTTGGTGGGGTTATCCTGTGGTGCGGGGCAACCCTTCTGTAGAGGAGGCGCTGATCCTATAGGGGATTGACTAGCCCACGAGTAGTTCCGGTACCCCGGAACATTAATGGCGGCACTTTCTGGGGGTATGTATGGGACTTATCCAAGTCCACCCGAGCTGCTACCCACCTCTCGGCATACGGAGCGAATCATGGGAGATGCACGGGGGTTTACCCCCGTGCCGTGCAATTCTTGACTCCCTACACATTATTTAAGTGCCCTCTCGTTATTCCACCCTCCCCTACCTGGACCACAAAGATAGAAGTTGTCATCGGCCTCGTCAGTCTTGATTATCTCGATGCAGTTATGTCATTACCTATACTTCATCTTAGCGTGCCATATATGCGAAAATGTCTTCAATTGCCTAAAACTCTGTTCCGTTGCGACCAAATCCTGGTTATAGACTGGGCCCACTGTCTTCCGATCTATGCCGTCCAACATGATGTTTCGCTCGTTTTTGTACAAGTCACATTCCCACAGTAAATTGTCTCTGGTTTCAGCTTCATGACCGCAAGGACAAGATGGCAGGTCACATAATGCCATCCTGTGCAGGCGACTTCTAAGGCACCCGTGCCCTGTTAGTATTTGTGAAATAACGTACTCAGGTTTCACCCATAGATATGCCAGATGCGTTGTAACTTCTGGAAAGAAGCAGTACAGCTCCCTCCCGACGACACACGCGGCTCAGCGTGTCTGCCAAGTAGAGATGACGTCGTCCGCGATATCGCTGTTCTCTTTCTTACGCTCCTTGCCCCTGAGCCCCACGCACTCCTCCTGCACGCGTCGCGCTCGAAGAACCTCCAGATCGGCAGGCAGAACGCAGGCCAATACTGGTAGCGCCGCACTGCTGCATGACCTGTAGGCCTTCTTTAATAAAATTGGCATGTATGGGACTGTAGTGTGCCGCCAGCCCCACAAACCACCCAGAGCCAGTGAAGAGGCTATAAGCAGCAGAGCCAGACTGCCGGTACCCGGTGCCCCCTTTGTTAAATTTGATAAATAGTTTGAAAGGTTGGAATTTGTAATCCGGACTGCCTTGTGACTACTATCATAGTGCTAGTGGTAACCAACTTTAACAACAGTCATGAGATCCCGGGTTCCAGTCGGACCAAAGTGATATTGAGATTTTTCTATTTCCAACAAGAGTCTGAAGTCAGGTAGTTGCCGGTGTAACACCAGTCGGTGCTGCGCCTGCTTCGCTCTCTCTCTCGTCGTGTCGGCTTGCCATCCCATCGGAATAGGTGAATGAGGGAATAGAGAGTGCACTTTTGTGCGCACACAATTGCGCACTATATGCCAACTGCACCGGTGTGGTGTCCGTAACTTTTTAACACCAGATAAATTTGTTATAAAAACAAACGATTCACAGCATTCATTTTTATACTGTGAAACAGGTTATTTTCTTTATTGTGAAATTTTATACGTCTACTAGGAATATACCTGTACATTTAATTACTACAACTTCAAAGAGTTTAGAAACTAAGGTGCGCCTCATATTCTTATTCTATTCGTGGTATAAAATATTCAAAAATAATTGTTTCAATGACTTGAATTTTTAGGGTGTAAATGCTACCATGAACTATAACGATACGGTTCGTATAATCAACTAGTATCATCCGCGGTGCCACCCTCACCGGAATAGGACCGGAGTTACGGTTCTAATAGTCGTAGTATCATGATACTTGCCTTTTTTCGATAACTTTACTGTTCAACACAAAAATATTTTTCTTTCGTGTCAGTAGTTTCTGATTTGACGCGTTCAAGCAAAAAAAAAATTTTAAGAGATTTATAATATTTGAATAGATAGTAGTTTAAGTAAAGCCGTACAGTTCTCTTTGTATCTATGAACATATTATTACTAATAAAGTACATTATGAATATTAAATAAGCTATTATTGTCGGAAGAATCGCCAATAATTTGAAAGTAGCCCACAGCCTACCGGCGTGCAATATTAGTTTATATTAAAATTGTAGCTGCTGATGACTATCAGGTTAAGCTGAACTTATTTTATTTCTTTAGGTTTTTCTGCTATCAGCTGATTATACCAGCTCCATAATTACCACATTGTGGCTTCAAGAAAAATATTCCGAATATTCCTGGACTTGGTTTATATCTTCGGAATAAACAGGACATACACTATACCGGAGGCGCTTTACGGACTGTCACATGTACATGTTCCATGTATATTATATGTTTATTTTAATGGTAAAGGGCGGACTGCATCGATCAATCGGAGTCATTTGACGAATACCGACGCCCATAGACATCCGCATATAGTTGTCATGCAAATGCTTGTGTGTATGTGAGCTCCTACTACGACACACTTTAAAATGAAACAAGGTTCTGAAGTGAAATACAACTGCCTTAATAGAGCACACAAATCTTTGCCGCTTCAAGATTTTTGCTTAACATGTATATAAAAAGTAAATCTGTCAAAAGTAATAAACGTCACTCTTTGGATGTTTGTCACAAACTGTCATTTGTCAGTCACACATGTATGTGCAAATATTGTGCACATTGGAAATAGTTTTGTGAACCGCAAATAAAACATAAAATGAGCATTAACACTAAAGCTTTGGAAGATATTGGTAAAGTTCTCAATGATTCGCAGAGGCCCATGAAAGAACGTTTTCGGGCTCTTTTCACTCTTCGAAACCTGGGCGGTGAGACTGCAATTAAATGTATCAGCGAATGCTTCAAAGATGAGTCAGTATTACTGAAGCATGAATTAGCTTATTGCTTGGGTCAAATGCAAGATAAAAGAGCAATTCCTATTTTACGAAATATTCTAGAAAATAAAGCCGAGGACCCAATAGTGCGACATGAAGCCGGTAAGTGCTTATCTTAAGTTTCTCGTAGCACGTACTTTGTAAGGATTGATAATTGATAAGATAAGTCATTCGTAGGTGTCAAAGAAAAGGTTCTGTTAATACTGCAGATGTTGATTGTCGACAATTTCTTGAATTAAGTTTACCATTGGTAAAATTAAGAATTATAAAAGGTTTGTACCATCACAAACAACACATTTATATCGATTTTATTTCTACCTAACATACTATATGTCTATGATTTCCAGGAGAAGCTTTGGGTGCAATAGGTGATCCGAACCTGTATGAATTGTTGCAAAAGTACCAGCATGACCCAGCTATTGAAGTAGCAGAGACATGTCAAATTGCTTTGCAGAGGCTGAGTTGGATAAGTGAGGAAAGTGAAAGAGAAGAATTATCAAAGAGTAAATTTGCATCTGTGGACCCTGCACCTCCGAGCGCCGAGCACAATGTGGAACATTTGACAAAAATTCTCATGGATGAAAACAAAACATTATTTGAAAGATATAGAGCAATGTTTAGTTTAAGGAACTTGGAGACTACGGAGAGCATCAATGCTTTGGGCAAAGGTAAATTATAATTGCATTTTATTTTCTATATATGTTATTATTCAAGCATAACATATATAGAAAATAAAATGCAAGCTATCATTAAATTAAATAAAACAAAGAGCTCCAGTGCTGAATTATACTTGATGCACATTAAGGGTGTTTTTATACAGCAACAGCAGTAGCTGCTGCTCGACATCATGTTAGGCTCCATATAATTCATAAAAAAATATAAGTAGTAGAATAGTATAAACATTAGATTTGATATTTATAAACATTAGATTTCATATAGATAGTACATACACTGTTACACATTTCAATGTGTTATATTATATATGATTACATTTAAAACAGCAAGTAAATGAAAAAGAAACAACATCATAAAGAAAAAACAATGCTTCTTACACAAAACAAAAAGTAAAATAAATGGTTAAACAAACAGAGAAATGATAAGAAAACTATGTCAATATTAATAACTATGATACATACTTAGTATGGGAAAATACACAATAGTGTAAGTAACCCTTAAAATGGTAATCATTCGGTTTGATGGTTGTGGTATCACCTGCCCGGGAACGTCATAAACCTGATTTAATGTGGTTCCAGGAAAGGTGACAGAATAGCTAACACATATTTTACTATAATTTTCTTTAGAACCCGTAATTACTAGTCGATTTCATATTGGTATTGCTTGCTCCGTGAGACAACAGGCACACACACACACACACACATTATTTTTTTTACACATACAGCAACCTTGGTCATGGGTGGACATGGACCATGGTTGCTATAAAGCTTCTGAAACGTCGGACTAGATAAATAATGAAATAAACCGCGATAAAATCTGTAAAAGTAGTTTTATTGTAATGACAAACATTCGTGTAAAAGTAATTCATCAACCATTCTAGCTAGTTTACTATACTAGTATTTGAGGAATATCTATCTAAAAACCAGTCTAGGGAAGTTTACTATACTTGGATTTGAGGAATATCTTAAAACAGGCTAGTTTACTACACTAGTACTTGAGTAATATCATTGAAGACAATTTAAATTAATTACATTGCAATACTAATTTACAGGTTTAAAAGCAAGTAGTGCTCTATTCCGTCATGAAGTAGCATTCATTTTTGGCCAGATGCAAGACGAGCGAAGCATTCCGTTCCTAAAACAGACATTGGAAGATATCGATGAACATGAGATGGTGCGACATGAGGCTGCTGAAGCTCTGGGATCCATCGCCACAGATGAATGTATTGAAGTGTTACAAAGGTGAACATTTTTTTTCTTTCTTTGTTACTAGATACTATAATGTAAAGTTATCAGCTTTTTTAAGAGGAAGTGCTATTGATGCATTGCAGACGAAGCGAGGAGGCATAACAATGCACTTTTTTCTTCCCTCTTGATAAAGGTCAAATTAGAATGGAAGCTCACATGGGTGAAACACGAATTGTGTGTAGTGATAAAAAAATATCACAGTATCAGGTCAGTGAACATTAGAATGTCTGCAGACTCGTAGTATAGAATCAGCAATTTTTCCAGGGTTTACTGACATACCATTTCTATAATTTAGTAAGAGGTAGTGCCATGCTACATAGGAGGAGGTAGTGCCACGCATGGTGCATGACACTACAAGCTCCCATGTAGTCAAATTGGGCCAGCATGACCGGGGAAGTCCCTCTCGCTCACCTGATACCGTCGTAAGGTGACTCTTACGGTGACTGTGGTGGTGGCCTTGCGTGCGGTTTATGAGTAGCCGGTGGCCCATTGCGGGGGAGGTGAAAAGGAGGGCAACGCCGATCGGCATAATTATGCTGATGCTCATGGGCGTCGGTAGTCGTTGAAAATCTCCGATTGCTCGTTTGTCCCCTGTACTATAAAAATAATAATAGGCGGTTTTGCCATTGCTGCATTACAAGAGGACCAGCCATGACAGGTACCTGAGTTTCGCTCACGTTTGACACCGGTGTGAAGTGATGGTTATGTTGTCAGTAGAGCCAGTATTGGCTGACAGTCGTTAGCCTCTTTATTCTATAAAAAATATGTTACTACAGCATCCGGTCGCCGAATGTGTACACAAGCACTCATGCAGCATTTCGAAATATAATCTTCGAATAGAGCGACATTTAGCACAATCCTTACATGCCCGCCTTGGTCGTCAAATAACTTAATTTATTTTACTGTTGTAGGTACTTGAACGACCCTCGTCCCGTGGTGAGGGAGAGTTGCGAGGTGGCCTTGGATATGTCCGATTACGAGAACAGTCTGGAATTTCAATATGCCAACACTCTGCTCACTGTCCAGAGTTGAACAAAAAAACAAAGTATTCCAAATTCGAAACGCATCTGTTGAAAGTTGAATCACGAAAAATATTCTAAATTCGAAATGGTATTTTATAACATCACTGAAGTATTTTATAAATAAATATTATTTAATGTTTTTTTTATTTTACTCAATCAAATGTTACCCTAATATGAGCCCAAATGGCTGAGAGATTGTACTTATGTTACATAAAAATGGTTTTTCATGGAATGAGGTGAGTTTATTCAGTATGTGAGAATTCCAAACGCAGCGCTTCAAGAGCATGTATGTATGTAGTCTTGCCATAAGTATTGTAACAAAGAAGAAAAGTAAAAAAAAAAAAAAATTAAATGCTATAACTTCTATTACTTTTACTATTTTTCAGTAACTTTCGTTAGTTTAATACACAAATAGGAATAAAAATATATTTTTTAAACTTTTTCGAAGTGCTCTCCGTTGGCTGCAACACAGATCTTTAAACGTTGAGGCCAATTATAAATAGAAGCACACACTCTTTCCATGGGAAATTCTACACCGCCAATCGTATGGATTGTTTTAAGGATTCCAAATTATCATGGCGTTTTGAGCAAGCTGTGATGTCTAAAACTGATTAAGATCGGGACTAGGTGAAGGGAGTGTTCAGCTCTGATGAACCAAGATAGAAGTCACACCTTCAGAGCGAATTAATAAGTACAGTGATTTTGTTTGTTAAAATGTTGCTCAATTGTTAAAGCCTTATGATTCTATGTGTACCGCTTCAGTAGCTATTTCGATTTCACATCCCTACCAATCTCAAATGTATCGGTTAAGAAATGACCAGTGCATCTCTTACAGGCTGCAAGTCCTAAGCCATCTCCTAAAATACGCGAGAAGGTTCTAGGAGCTATCTTCTTTTTCCAAGATAAAATTTTAGGCTTTCGGACAGGATTTCTACAGACTTTCCCTTACTGCTCTCACCACATTTTTTGTACGAACACTAACAAATGGAGGACGTCCTATTGTATCTATTAATACCATTTATAGCTACAATGAGACTTCCTCTGTATACGATACACAAACATTTGACTAATACCAAGCGTATTTCCATACCTACTTTGATGAAATCTCTTTATCACCAAACTCCATTTTAATATCGCAAATAATATACTGTACAATGTATTGGCGCCGAAATGAGAAAACATAATGAACAATCGTACAAAAATTACAGATTCCAAATTAAAATATTTTTAAATTGTGACAGTATTTATGGCCAGACTATAAACACTTGTGAGTGGCTGTACTCGAATGGTCATTTAATATTTAGTATAGTGATGCCTGTGTTAACATAATACAATAATCCATCGTGGCAAATATTTATCAACGTAAGAAGCCATGGCAAAGTGTTATGTTCATAATTCTTCAATAATAGGAATATGAAAATGCGATCTTAACATGATATGTATTGCACGTAGGTAGATATTGCCTGTACCAACATATTTCATGTTGTTGGCCAGTCTTTATTACAGTGTGCACAAAATCTGTACCATACCGTCCAAGAGCGAAGTGACCAGACTCGAAATCAGAAATTCTAATCGAATTTTGTAACCTACATATGTGCACAAGCCACATTTGCTACTTAAAAATGATAGAAGCTCCTGTGGACGAATTAAAGGGTTCAAGCTTTGGTTAAGCCAAACCAGAAATAAGTTATAATATACTACATAAGGGGACATGGAAAATGGGTAGTCCCATTTTCCTTGTTTTTTCATGCCAGCCAGGTTAAGAAGCAAGCTATATATTGTGCCGACGGTTTGATCCTTAACCGTGACAGAGCGAAAGGTTCAAATTGTATATGTAACTGAAATACTAGTCAAGGAACCGCCTCGTGGTCTAGTGGTAAGCATGTTTAACCCTAGTCGTGAGGTCCCGGGTTCGAGTCCCGGGACGGACCAAAGTGTTATTGGGATTTTTCAACTTCTAATAATAGTCCGAAGTAACATAATTGGCGGCGTCACAAACCCGTGCCTTGGAGAGCACGTCAAGCCGTCGGTCCTGCGCCTCACTTATCTCTGGTCGTGTTGGATTGCTGTATCGGAATAGGGGAATGTGGGAATAGGGAGTACATTTGCGCCTGCGCACAGATTCGTGTTCCAAAAAAATATCCTGCGCAGTTGCCTAGACTATAGAGATGGGTGCTGTGGCCGAAATCCAGCTAGGAGGACATTGCTATTATTAATAGTTGCTAGTTCTGAAGTTTTGTAGACAGAAAGTTTTCCGTCGCCTCGGCTCACTTTAAGTGGACGCAGGCCTAGTGTGGGGACCATGTACTTCCCATTGGAGAACCCTACCCGACAAAAATCTCAAGGAAGACTTACTCTGCCTTGGACGAGTGAAAGGACCCCGGATAACTTGTCTAGAATGCACTTCTAAGCTTCAAGCTGCGTCCAAGTTAAGGGAGTCAAAACTAACATACGAGAGCAAGTGCACAGGGAGGGCGTCCACAGGGGAGTCGTTGGTTCGCATGTCCGTCCCTTATGAGACCGAGGTACAACCTGGGACGTATAGGGCGATCGTCTCATTCCGTATAGTAAGACGTGCCCAGAGATGAGCTCTAGTCCTAAATACGTATCATGAAGGATACACTCAATACCCAAACTCCTATAATGTTACCCGATTGTGTTTATAATTGTCAACGAAAGTCGGTTTGCTATCGAAAAAGCCTTTTGCCACTCTTGCTCTAGAGAGCTGGGACAATTATCAACATTTTTACCCTCAAACCTAGATACTATTTTAGAGTAGCCGTAAATTATGTCTTCATAGGAATATTCGCTGCTTGTCAAAACCCAAAAAAAGTTAAAAATATCCTTTTTATATTATTAGAAACTATCCGCGACTTCATCCGCGTGGAATACAGACGAAACCACGTACAGAAGTTAACATTTCTTTAACCTTTTTTTGTTGACGTGGAGAAACGCATTTACGCGTCTTTACTGGTCCTGGGTGGGGTCCAGTGTTGTGTGGAGTTCGCGGCACATTATAGTGCCGTATAACCACAATAACCACCGCAAGTGCCGTCGGTGACGCCTCCACAGATGGGGTTGTCTCGCACCACAGGAGAACCCCGCCAACATTGGGACAGTGCAATGGGACGAGGTTTCCATCATCGCCCCTTGCCCCGTGCGCAAAGGCGCCGCTCCTTGTGATCTTTTGTCCCCTCTTCTTATAATATAGGTACAGAGAGCGGCTCCACCTTCAGCTCTTAAGTCCCCTCTTCTTATAAAGGAACCCGCCTCCTCGGTTCAATTGGCTTCCTTCAAGGTTTCTGGCTTCACCCCAGCCTTTTTTTATTGTAAAGTTTCATTAAAAGTCATTCAGTTGTCGAGTCAAAGAGTAACAGACCCGTATCCACACTAAGAAACTTTCGCGTTTATAATATCAATAGGATTCATTTTACAAGAAAGTTACAGCTTTATGTTGTAATAAATATTCAATTTTACTTTATCTAGAAAATGTTTTTTATTACTTTATTTCTATTACATATTGTTTATATGGAAAAAATCTGAAAGTGAAATTGAGAAACTTTTCTTTTAAAGTTCTGTAACATCATGTATTCGGAATGAACTCATACTTTTTCTTGAGTCTGCTGACTTTTACAATTCTTTTGGATATGGGCGTGGTATGTATGAAGGTTGGTTTTGCTAATAGTGTCAGTTGAAGGTCTCGAAACAGGGATCATTGCCACATTGCATTAAGCCGGATCCATGGAGATAACATAGATAGAGTAGAGAAGCTTGTTTAAAACGCGTTCGTCAAATTAGAGAGGAAAAGCGAAATTTTGATCTCTATCCGTGCCATGTATATGCCTCGTAGTTATCATATAGATAAAGAAGTGAAACCAACCTAAAATGCGTAAAGAGAAATCAAATGTGGTTTACTGTATGTCTGTACAGTTACATTCAATGCGAACGCGATATTGGACAGACAGGGCTGTAATTAATTCTCATCTACCTTCTCTATTAACCAACATGGACACTTGCCGTCATAGGCCTGCCAATGCCTCCATATTCAATCTATATTATCTCTATGGTCGGATCGTGACGTAAATACGTAGTTTGTGAAATTTATTACATAACAGGGATAATATTGATGGCTATATCGTGTTTCGTGCGGCTTTTAAGTGTGAGGATAATACCCAATTACTTCAAGGCGCATTTCGTTTCTATATATTCTATGGTCGCTAGATGGATAGTCGTCTTACCTAAACCAACTAACCAGATATGAGTACGTCACTTGCCTACATTTATTCTTGAAATTGAGCTTCTCTCGATGAATGTCTGGACGATTCCCTGTTTCCTGAGATTCGGTGATTGTGTGACCCACGTAATTAATTCAGTAGTGTCCGGGCTCGTTCATGGAAACAGGAGTGTATTCAGACTTATACCATACAGGTATAAGTCTGAATACACTCCTGTTTACCATACAGGTATAAGTCTGAATACAATACTACCCATTGGCCAGTCTATGGCAAGAGCCGGCCGTTTTGTTTCGTTTTCGTCTGACACCCAGTCGCAGTATTCTATAAAGATAAAGATCTAATGCCATTTTGGTCGCCAAGACGGCGGAGATACCCATCGCGCACACGTTACCGCCGCAAATTTGCTATGGTGTCACTATTTGTGTCGTGTGAGTTTCTGTCTGCCCATTGGAGGAAAGGGCATGACCGTATTAAGTCTATATGTATGCCACCTCTATGCACTCACCAGAAGACTTCCTAATACCCCTATACTGAAGGTGAAGGTGGTGAAAGGGCAGTTGAATATGATGATTTGTTATAGGCTGCGGACCTTACAGACGACGGTCGAGGATTTTTTTATGGGTATAGCCCAGGTACCAACTAGCACCTCCACTGACGAGCTGGTGGTGAGGCTAGTGGAGGAGGTTAGGAGACTACCACCCGGAGAGAGAAAAGTGAAGAGATACTTCGAGGCCTATCACACTCCGTTCCACGTTATTGAAATACAAATGAACGGCATCGAGTAAAGACACTAATATAACGAGACACTAGAGTTTACTCCCTAAGAACGACCATGTCATACACTGATCTTAAGTATATAGGTATACAGGATGTTTCGTAACACTCCGTACAAAATCACAGAGCGTATTCAATAATCGATTTTAATACTGAAAATATAAAAAATTGGTACCTAAAAATCTAACCAAATTGTTTATTTTTTATTATATAATGATAATTTATTATATAATAAAAAATATGTGGTGCCAACGTGCCCGGGATTTTTGACCTTCGGCCGTGCAAATGTTTCTATCTGTAGCATGCGGTGCCCATAGTCTCTGAAAATGATCACACCAAGTTTGTTGAAATAAATATTGTGGTTTTACTGTAGTTTTATTGGATAGATAGGATCATTACATACAGTATCTAAAAATGTCTGATCTTTTACAATTCAGGTTGCAAATGGATCATACCTATGAAAAAAGAGTAAGAGTCAATGAAAAACTAAATTGAACGTCGTCGCGCATGCTTCAAACTTGAAAACTAGCAATGGGCGATTTCTAGTTTCTTTTATTCCATGGCTACGCCATGGGCACCATTTGAATATCTATTCAAATGGTGCCCATGGCGGTCTATGGTATCTGAAGTCTATTACATTAATGACAATATTGTACTGAAGTGAAAGCTGACGTATACGCGGTAAAACATTACCTTAGTATGTGTTATTTCAGAGTCACATGTAGTGTGGTAATGTTCGTCAGGCGTCAATGTTTCATAACATCTATTATATTTTGATACTGTTTTTTGTCTTACGTTTATTAAGGAGTAAACTATATTTTTTACTAACGTATAATCCGGGTATAAATGTATATTTCTCGAAAACTATCCACCTCTCGGTACCTCGCCGTCCCGATCTCGTCACAGACAAACGATGTGACGTCATGAGTGTGAGAAGAACAGATTTTGTGACAGGTTTATACTCTGTATACTATGCTCTATGGTCACGCCTCGACTCACCGTAGAGAAACAACAATATTACGAATTAATATAATTCACGTTGAAGATTCATCAATGATTGACCGCAAGTTAGAGAGACACAAAAATTAATATTGCGCAATATCGGTAATAGTCCAGGGGGCATCTATATAGGTCTCCATGAGAGATCTGTCTCGGCAAACTAGAGCTGCATTATGTGACAGTATTTTGAAGTCTACTTAATTAAGATACTTTTAATATTCTTAAATTAAGAGTTAAATAAATATCTTAAATTATAAAAAGAAAAACGATTCAATAAATGGAGTGTATTGTTATTTTTAAAACCATACTTAGATCTTAAGAAAGTTGAGATTGAAACTTAACTGCATAATATACATATTTTTAGACTTTTTTTAGGCTTCGTGAGAAAATGCATTCACCCATTGCCACCGGATCTGAATAGTCTCTTGAACCACGCGGATGTCATCGGCCGCCTATACTGATGTGCTTGGGATCTATCGTAACAGGGCATTTCTGCGAATTGTTTTTAAACAGTCTTACCGCTTAATCTCTGTTACTTCTGTGTCTCAAGGATCGACAGTGACTATCACTTGTGACCCTTTCTCTAGTGTGATATTATCACTTGGAGCCTCAGTGTATGATCAAGGCTGCATTGGGACTCGCAAACAGTTCAATCGGAAAGAAATAACAGGAGTTGGAAGTATTTCAAACTCTGCCTTCTGTCACCATCCTTATCCCACGGCCATGAATATCATACTTTTTGTATTGTATCGTTTCGATAGGGTGTAGGGGCGGCCTAAGAATACCCTCACCCTCAATCCAAGCACAGGGTGACGTAAAAGTCGTCACAGGGCACGAGTCTCTTAAGATCTAAGAAGTCGGAAGGGGAAAATGCTGATAAACTTCGTCGAGACAGAGGGCCTTTTTTAATGAATTCTTATTTCAAGAAGAAGCCCCATAGGAAGTGGACATGGCAGAACACCAATACTGTGACAAGGAACCAGATCGAATTTGTTATCACGGACCGAAACCATATATGTCTCCGTGAACAACAGGTTTTAAAGCCGGAAGTGATTACCGCATGGTTAGAGGCTCCCTGAATATACGCTTTCGACGCGAGCGTTTCCGATTGGTACAGTCAACACTACGACCTAACTTCTGACGAATCATGGTAGTTCCGAAAAATTCAAACTGGAATTAGAAAACCGTTTCGATGTTCAGATATGTAGGAAAGTACAATGGCAATTGAGGAGGACATGAGTGAGTGGTTGCGGGACGTGATATTGACGAAGGATATTGTAGGAGTAAGTACACGAGCAGGAATGCTAAACTCTCGGATGAGACGCTTGGACTAATGAGGGAATACAGAGCACACGAAGACCTTATGTCTGCCGATGTCAAGCTTCTTTCAAACCGAGTCCGCCAACTAGTACGCCGAGACCTTCCCAGCTTGTATACGCAACGGGTTACCGAAGCGATTGAGCAGAATAGAGACTCGAAGGTTCACGTGGAGAAACTCGGAAGAAGTGATCTGACAAAGGTTACTACTGATTCTGGGGTTTTAACGTTTCTTCTAAGCCTAGGATCCTATCTGAGATCGAAGCAATCTATAGAAAGTTGTGTATGTCGCACGCTCGTCATCCACGCATTAATCAAGATCAGCGTGCAAGCCTGACACGACATTTTCCAGGCGATCTGCCGAACGTCAGCTTGCGTGAGATTAGTCTGGCTCTTGCGCAGCTAAAGAGGGAAAAGCTCCGGGGGAGGACGGAATTATAGTCAAGCTTCTTAGGGCAGGAGGCGAACCTGTGCTATGAGAGCTAAAAGATATTTTTAATTTTATCTTTCAGCGGGGCGTACCTCCCAAGGCATGGCTTGGAAGTGACGTTGTCTTGTTCTTTAAGAAGGGTTCCTTCTTCACTTCCTCAAAATTATGGTGAAATTGCACTTCTTGGTCTTATTGACAAGTTGTTTTCAACAGTCTTGATGAATTCCAGCCACCGGAGCAGGCTGGGTTTCGCAAAGGATTTAGCACTATGGACCACATCTTAGCCATAAGGCAAGTTGTACAAAAGACACACAAGTAAAATCGGCCGCTGTGCCTTACCTTTGTGAACTATGAAAAAACTTTTGTCTCTGTCGAAACTTGGGCTGTTCTGGAGGCATCATAGCGATGTCAGGTCGATTGGCGATACGTCTAAGTAATGAGAGCATTATATGACGTTGCTTTTATGTTCGTTCTGATTCCGTGAGGTCAAATTAGGCCAATCCAATTGCATCGAGGAGTGCGACAGGGGGATGTTATTTCCCCAAAGCTGTTTACTAACGCTTTGGAGGACGTATTTAACTAGGCAGAACGTGGCATAAATATTAGCGGCAAATGTCTCTCACATCTTCGTTTCGCCGACGATATCGTTGTGTCGGGTGAATCGTAAGGGAGCTTGCTGGGAATGTTGTACGGTCTAAGCGAAGCCGACGTATTGCCATTATGATAAACTCGGACAAGTTAATGGACATGTTCAATGACCACGTTCTCCCTAGGCCGGTCATCGTCGATTGTGCTGTTTTAGTAGTCGTAGACGACTACATCTACCTCGGGCAACTACTGCAATTAGGTAGACATAACTTCGAGAAGGAAGCCGATAGAAGGATTTATTTGTGTTGGGCAGCATTCCGGAAGCTTCGTCACATTCTCACGTCGCCTCTACAGCAGAGCGTAAAGAGAAAAGTCTTCAACCAATGCGTTCTTCCCGTGATGTATGAAGTTGGCATCCAAATAACTACCGCCGTTACTCGTTTTAATGTTGCGATGGTATGATTTCGGTACCTTGTAATCTTTGTCTAATAATGAATCGTTTGAATCAAAATCTGACCAAAATTCCTCATTTGATTCTTGTACGGAGTTCTGAGTTCCACTTGTTGACGGGATAGCTCATCCATAGAGTCTCCGTTCCGTAATTTTAAAGTAGCTTTCACTAATTTTGCGCCTCGTGATGAAATATTGCTGAAAAAAAGAAGTAACTATAATTATTGATTACTAGATGAGCCCTTGAATTTATAGCACAGAAATAATTAATGAAAATAACGTTACCAGAGCGGTCGACACGTCAGGCACAACTGACTGCGTTCCCTGCATACCTTGCCTGCCTCACTTCGTATCCATGTATGTTCAGTAGTAAAGGCACAAACGCCAATGTGCTGTTTTTACATAAAATTTTAAGACGTAGAGGTATTACAATAAAACTACTTTTACGGATTTTATCGCGGTTTTCCGTTTGTTGTTGTTCCGATTAAAATTATAATTTTTCGGGTACTTTTAAAAACTTGGTACATCAGGACATCTGTTATCTCAGTCCACCCGTGACCATGGTTGCTGTAAAGCTTCTGAAACGTCGGGCTACATAAATAATATTTTATAAACCGCGATAAAATCCGTAAAAGTAGTTTTATTGTAATGTCTAACATTTGCGTAAATTTAAGACTTCAAGACGTAGAGGTAAATAGAAGGGACACAAATGCCTATTGTGACCTTTCTTTCAAAATTTTTTGCTAAGGTGTTGGTGTAAAAAATAAGCACTACTGCCATATAAGCTTTTAATGTGTCAGTTATGTTGTTTCAATTAGATATATTAAAAATAAAAAGGTGAAATAAAATTCATATCTCCCAATAAACCCTTTTATTGTAATGAAGCTTAAAAAATGGTGCAGTTGTGCCCTTCAAGCTTATGCTACCTCCGTTAATTTCGTAGCTATAAATCCACAAAAAATCATGCAGACGGGCCTTTTTTCGTGATTCCGAATATATATCTAACTCAACTCTTCTCCCAACTGCTACTCTCAAACTTTACTAAACACCACTTTTATGACGGCCTAATCCGATACTGAAGCACGACCTCTTACTAAGTCAACAAGGTGCAGTATTCGTGGGTAGACACAGTTTTGTGGATGGTTTGATTTTATGCTGATAATGACTCATAAATAAACGAATAAACCTAAAACCGCCTGCTACAAAGTACAAACTCACTACCAGTACTTCATTAGACATTTTCACAGAATTAAGATATAACAATCCCCTAGGATTATGTATCCGATATAATAATGAAATGTGGTGTTCGCTGTGGCCTAGTTGATTTTACTAAAATATGGGTAAAAACAGTCGCGAAATATACAAGACGTGTAACGTTTTTAGTCTACTACGTTCAATCACAGGTCGTGGAGATGTGAGTGCGATTCTCTTTTCGTAAAATAAAGAGTACAACTACAAAAGATTTATTAAAAATTCGATTTAACGAAACTCTTTTGAAGCGTAAATACTCTTCTACCAGTTCAGCCTTAACCTGACCTGCCAAGAACGGACGGAACATTACTCAGCGGGGCTGATCACATGAAATAATTTTACATTACATTTTTATAACAACAATAGTTTCGTGAATTAGTTTCATGAGGTTAGTAAGCCGCATCCAGAAATGTAACACCGTTTGTGGTCAGTGGAAAATTCTAAGGAAGGGCCTTCTTAATTTGAATATAATAAGTCAATTAATGTTATAAATTAGCATGCTCCAGTGTTCATGGCCAGTGTCCGTAGCATTTTGCTGAGTTGCTCTCCGTTGTTACGCCATTGGACACATTTGTTGGGGTTGTCTTGTAGTGCGGGGCAACCCCATCTGTGGAGGTGGAGTTGGTCCCTTAGAGGCTGACTAGTCGACGAGGTGCCCTGATGATATGTTGTCCCGGGGCATCTCGCCAAGGGCGGTACTGATGGCACTCGCAGCGGTTTTCATGTGCCGCGAGTCCCACACACCACTGGACCGGTGAAGTCGCGTAAATGCGTTTCCCTGCGTACAAAAAAAAAGGCCCGACAACCGAGAGAGCAAAGCGGTTTCGGTGTCTTCACATCAAAATCAAGCTATTTTGGGTGCATGTGGCTGGCAGTGTTTGGAGGCTGAGAATCAAATATCCAGTGGCGCGCAATGGAGACCTATGTGCAGCAGGCTGCCGACAATGATGAAAGTAAAAATCAAAACATTAAAAGACAAATTATTTATGACTACACATACACATTTCACAGTAAATATACTGTGTAATGTGTATGTATGTGATATCGTTAAACAGACGTGTTGCTCACCTCCACTTCAAAGGGCTTAGAAACCAAATTCACAAAAAGCACGAAATACAATATTTTGCTGTCACTAATAAGCTGTCGAGACAGCTAAGAGGAAGTATATTGTTAGCGAAAGGTTACCCACCAGATCATTTCTGCAACGTTCTGCTTCTATAGGTGGCAAATATCTTCGTGTGTGTTTTCCCATGTCTACGCCTGATGTTCCAAGTCAGTGAGCCAGGGCGAACGAGCGCATGATATGTATTACGTGTTGGATAGAAGCTTATTCGCATGGGTATTGATTGGAAAGTCATGTTGATCATGTGAGGTTGTATTGAGTAAGAATCCATCATAATCTGGCTGACGTTCTTCTTCCCTGCTCACTTTTCATTATCTTGCTATTCTCGAAGATTTCCCCTGCATACGAAAAATATGTGTCTCATGTAGAAAAGAATGGCGGTTTGACAACGAATATCTTCGTGTATGTTTTCACATGGCTTCGCCTATTGTGCCAAGTCAGTGCGCAAGAGCAAAAGAGTGTGTAATATGTATTACGGGTTCCAACCCGTACATACCATCCAACATGGCGCAACATTTTCCTCCATGAATTACTCATGCTCCCAAGAGTTGCGTATGAAAACAATCAAGTTATTGTAACTGATAGGAAGAGTTTATGAAATCCTCGTTATTATAAATATTAATATTCATATGATTAGAACGTTTAATAAACAACGATTAAAGTCGTGGTTATATATATATAATGTTAATTTTTGGGTTCCGTGGACGTGTTGGGAGAGCTTCGACAGTAGAGGACGGGTCCACGATGTGCGTTGACGGGACCTGCTTAAAGTATAATGCCATTTTTATAGGATAAGGGGCAAACGAGCAGGTGCTAGGTGACTATCGCCGCCCATGGACGTCCGCATGACCCAAGGTTATGCAGGCGTGTTGCCGACCTTTGAGATGGGAGTAAGATCTTTTCTTGAAGAACCCCATACAGTATCGGTTCGGAAATACCGACGGGGGTAGCTGGTTTCACATCGAAGCTGTGCGCGGTAGGAAATTGTGCATGAAACGCACAGTTGGAGACTTTGGGACATCAAGGTGGTGACGGTGGAACTTAGAGTTCTGCCGTGATGTCCGAGAGTGGAATTCCGCTGCTGGTATTGATCCGAACAACTCCTCGGAACACTCCCCGTTGTAGATGCGGTAGAAGATACAGAGCGAGCCAACATCTCTTCGTAATGCCAAAGGATCAAGCTGCATGGAAACAACCTGGTCCTCGGCGGTTCGAGTCACTCTACGTTGAATAAGGTCAAATGGGGCGAGTTGATAGTTGGGGGCACCAGCCCAAAGGTGCGAGCTGTATTTCATATACGGTCGGACCTGCGCCTTGTATAACTGCAGCCGACGATGTGGTGTGAAGTTCTACTTCGCCCTATTGAGCACACCCAGCTTCTTCGATTTAATTGGACTAAATTTTGTCGGACACGATTTGATTCCGGTACTTGGTGACTTTTTCCCGTATTGATGTCTTAAGTTTACGCGAATGTTAGACATTACAATGAAACTACTTTTACGGATTTTATCGCGGTTCATTAAATTATTTATGTAGCCCGATGTTTCAGAAGCTTTACAACTACCACGGTCAAGTGTGGACTGAGATGTCAGATGTCCTTATGAAACAAGTTTTTAAAAGTACCCGAAGTTTTTAAAAGTAGTAAGTTAATATCCTAATAAACATCTTCTATTCTATTGTAATGTTATAAAACAATCAATTTCAGCAAATGATGATGTGGTGTTAATAATTATCAGATAATGAATACTAAAATGAATTCGTAACAAAGCAAACTAGAGTATAGTTTTCAAACTCTTTCGCGAGGATTTGGGTTCTGTTCTGTTCTGTCAAATCTAACATAATCACGGACGCTATCTTGTACATGTTGACAAACTGCGGACTTAAAAGAACGACGATGTTTAACATCTGCAATATGTTCTTTAACGCGTATTCTTTTTTGATCTCTTTGTTTGACTTATGTATGAAATCCTGCAGTCTCAATCGAGTTTGTATACTCCTGCAACCTGTAGGGGGATCCGAGACTTTGCCGGTGGTAAGAACTGATTAATCTTTTTGGCGGCTTGAAGAAAGTTTTAATAGAAGCACGCTTCAGGATGTAGCCAATCTTATCAGTGACCCCTTCCATGTATGGTAGTACAAGCGGTAGCTCAACTGTGGCCGGTGTCACACTATTTTTGAGATATACACGTGGAATTTGAAGCTTATTATTAATCAGTACTTATTTGACATGCCGAAGTTCGGAACCCAGGTGTTATTCGTCACAAATACCTCGAGCTCCTAGAATCGAGGACTTTTCCAACAGTACTTAGTTGTATTGGATGGTGGTGTGAATCACCATTCCAATACCTATCTGTATGGGTCGGTTTCCTATACACTGCATGACCTAGAGTGTTGTTGGACTGGACTAGTTAATTCTAGCAAAATTTGCATCAAAATGATGTTAGCCCGTAATAACATCGTATGCTTAGCTGATGAAAATTGAATAAAAATTACGGTTTCCACTATTTTATTGGCTAAATTGTCATTAAAACAATTTTTACAGGACACATATATGGATATTATGTTGTATTACTCCACTCGTCTGTTTAAACAAGTTTTATAGGCACGTTAATTCTTCATCGGTCAGCCAGTGTTATAGCCAGAGAGATAATATAGATAGAAGAGGTATAGCAAAGGCACTTATGTAAGGGCGAGTGGCCGCGCTGGTTAATAGAGCTGGAAGATGAGAATGCATATCTTAGCAAGTCGAGCACACCAGCATCTATTAAACACGACCTATTGTTTCATTTTTCTTGTAAGCTACCGCGTCCTTAGGAATTTACAACTATCATAGCTATACAGCGTGATAGCACTTGGTCGGTAATGAGAAGCTGAAGAACACAATAACATTAGCAGATAATCTAAAAGTCTTTGACTCTCTAATCTCGCATGTTCATTCCGCGGAGAGAAATTAATGAGAAAAAGAGACACAGAGTTAAGCGTATTCGCTAGATCTTTCGACTTAGACGGGTGCTATATTCTAGGCTGGATTCTACTTTCTATCTATAATATTTTATGATTTTAGCAGTCTAAGCACTCTAAGAAAATTGTAGTGGTTTTTAGATGATATTGTTGAATCCGACACACCATCCCGGCCTATCCCGGCAATAGCCCACCAAATATTTTCCCTACTTAACAAAAGGATCTACACACTACAGAAGTCCAATCATTATACTAATCGTTTGTCACATAACTGTAAAACAAACTTTAAGGCTTAAAATATGGCATGGCGATTAAAAGTCCGGCTGTTTCAATTTTATCGCAAAAACATATTTGTCCTAAGCACAGACTGCCCGGTATACTGGAGAGTTATGCACACCCTACACTGCATTAAATAAGAGGAAAAATAATGACCTCTCAAGAATTAGTCTAGTCTATTTCCACTCCGGGGAAATTTCTCGTAAACAATTAATTGTAAAATATTAAAAGCGTACAATGAACGCGCCCTTTATTCATTGTCAGCGTCCTGTTACGTTGTAAGTTTTTGGATATAGGGATGGGCGAGAATTTAAGATGAGGAAATTAATTCGTTTTTTTTCTTCTCACATTGTATTGAGTGTAAAAATATTGTGAGGAAAACGTAACAATAGTTCTATCGTCAACGAGACACGAGGGCGGAGGAATCTGCGGCGTGATCCAGAATCGCTGCACATCACAGAAGGAGTGTCTAGTACATCTTCATCGGTTACTATAGACACGTTGGGTGACGGTCTAGGTAAGATTGTGGCTAGTATAACCACCGCAGTTCCTTCCTCAACCACAGATGTGAACGATGTATCCCGACAATTATTAAGGATTCGCTGAATTAACTATTATATATCTTCCAAATATGTACAATAATGTAAAGACGTCTTATATTACAAGATCTATGCCTATATATCGCCTCTGTGGTGTAACGGTGCGGGTGTCACCTGTTACGACCGTTAGCCGCGTGAGGTCTTGGGTTCGAAACTATTATTAAATGTTTCTCAGATTACGCATTACATTGTCCGGGAATGGAATGGTAAGGCTAAACGTAGGTGTTCTAGTACATCCACTGGACTTACGAGTAGTGGATGTACTAGCACACCTCTGCCTACCTCTTCGGGGATAACAGGCGTGAAGTTAATATATAATTATGCAAAATATCGATATTTAACTCCCATTCCTTTTCTCGTTTATGCGAACCGACTCTAATCTGAGTAAATATTGACAAATCTTGGTGCCTTCAAACAGGTATAATCCAGTACCCTATGCTCAATACCAATTTGGAGGTGGCAGAAAAGTGTTTCGATTATATGACCACTTACCGTATGGAAAAGTAGTTTTGCGATTTTACAGTGCACATGTTTTATTCACACTTTCCGATAAAGTCGAAATTTGCACGTAGCATGGAGTGTTTTGTACATATTTAAAATTTGCCCGAATTGCGAAATTTAAATTTAAATTTGGTACAGTTGAAGATTATACGGAGGAGATGTGCAGAAGCATAATTTTGTTAAAATTTTAATATTTTAATTATTAATTTATTATATATTTTTTAAATTATTTTTATTTTATGTACCTCTTTATGATTATTTTAATTATATAATTTATACACACACTACGGTACGCACACAATGCGTAAACTGATTTAATAGTATGTGCAGCATATGCAGGATCACATTTGTTATTTATTATGTAACTAGCGACCCGCCCCGGCTTCGCCAGTGAATACCAGTGACCCGATTGTTAACTTAACAATTCTCTGTGAATCGTTCTATTTATGGGTGAAAACCGCCTGAAAATTTGTTTAGTAAATTTTGAGCAAATCTATCACTTACACGCAGACTGCCTTTGAGTCCCACAACTCCGTCGTGTCGATGCATTGCTCTCCTTTCCTCCTTCCCACCAATGGGCCATATATGCATGCTACTCATATGCCTGAGACGGGAAAACAAAGTTAAGACAATTTTAAGCACCGGTTTATTGAAAATTGTTTCTCTTATCACAAAGCAAATGGGAAGCGGGCAAATTGTTTAGAAAATTACAAATATTTAGTACCGTCTACAGTGGACTATAACTAATGGGAGAGCATGTCGTAACAAGTTTAAAGCGAAAAGATTTCACGTGCGTTTGTGTTTGTGTTGTAATATCTATACTAACATTACAAAACAAAGATTGATTGAACGCGTTACTCGAACAACTTGACGAAACGCCACAATATAACTGTAATTTTACAACAGTGTCATGAGAGCGAGAAGTAGGAGAAGTCGAATTGGGCAGGCTCCAATGGGTTCGTGGGCTACCCTGCACATGCTATTCTTTTAAGCTCTGCGGTGTATACTACATTCCTGCTGCTGCTTCTCGGAATGGATGGGACGAAGACTAAAGTGTTAGTATCTTAACGGAAACCAAAATAGCTACGTACTTTCGCGTGAAACGTCAAAAAACATATAAAGCTTATTGCCTGAGAGATTGTATATTTTTAATACGGTAGGTAAAATCAATAGCCAAATAATACGGAGCATGGCGAGTGTCGCCTCGCACGTGTTGGTGAACAGCCACCGCGTCATTGGCTTAATCAGCTGTCCGCGCATGTGTGCACCTTTATCAAAATATTTAAAGATAATAAATAAGGTACTAAATTTTAATTATGTACTTACCTACTTTTTACAGAATCTAGTACTGAATGCTGAACATAATTTACTTCTTAAAGATAGCGCCCTGACGTACATTTATTCATAGTAATGAACATAGACATCAGCATAATTACTATGCAGATGTGTTACCACCTTCTCTCCTCTCTATCAATTGGCTGTGGGAGACTCACAAACCACACGAAATGAGACACGATAGCCGTTATTTTGCGGCGGTATTATCGAGTGGGAGGTATCTCTCCGGTAAAATAAACTCCGCTGTTACAGTAAGTAATAACTTACAGTTGTTATAGTCCAGTAGTAAGAGGTACGGTCATGCTGCATTGCAGCGGACATGGGACAGCACGACCGGGGACGTACCTTTCGCTCTCATAACGTCACCATTAAATATTTTGTGCAGTTTACGAGTAGCCGATGGTCCATTGGAGGTGGTGTGCAAGGAGGGCAACAGGTCTACATGACTAATAATACGTCGCTAAGCGGCTTCGACTTCTCGTTAGCCGTCCAATACAAAAAAAATATGTTCAAGTTTTTAGGATTGCCTAGTGTCATTAAAGCATTGCAGTTCAATTGAGCAGACAGGACCTAGGAGCTATCTCTCTATTACATCATACTGACGTACAGTGATTACCATGATCTCGCGCATTGTACATTGTATTGAAATATTTCCCGTTATCTATTCACAAAAAGACAGTCAAACTAACTAAAATCAATTTCCTTATCTCCTGTTATTTTCATATACAAAGCAGATTAAGTAACTACTGTCAACATGTATCTAACGTGGAACTGTCCACGACACGAGGTATAACTTGCCGCGACACAAGTTCTACGTCACGAGCTTTACCTTCTGCGACACTAGCTCCACGACACGAGCTACCCAAGTGCCATGACACGAGCCATGTAACTTGTACCACGATTTTCTGTGGCATAAGTTTCACGGCACGAGCTAATTTCATAATGAAGCCTCACCCCAGAGATATTCAAGTGGAATGCCATTAATCCACAAAGAAGTGTGTCCTCACAGAAGCCGTTTTCTGTGAATCGCATAACTTTATACAGCACAGTCCTTAAATTGATTAAGGCAGTTTAATATGGCGCTTCAATTAAACTTAACGGAATCCGCTACCTGTTTGAGGTGTGGGAAAGCTGTTTACACCGACTTGTCACCATTGCAGCGAAGCACGTCATACTCTGGCCGAATGTTATTCTTGGGTGGAGAAAAGGGTGGATGTCGTTGTTATCGTAGGCGCAGGCCTGTTTCTGCCAGCTGTGATCTCCGATCTGATATTATCGTATTATGCTAGTGATGACGGTAGGAGTGGGGTAAACTGCTTTGCAAAAACCGTGATTCAGAAAGCAGGCGGAATGCCTTTCAACCTATCTTAGTTGGAAAGGCAATAGGCGAGGGGAACCTCGAGAGGTCCGAGGCGCAGACATCACAATCTCCCTCCTTAGAAAGGGTCGCAAGGTGTCGACTTGGGGAAGCCATCGCCTGCTCAGGATGACTGGAGTAGTCGGTGTTCTGTGTGTTTCAGTACATCTCAGCGTAGTCTTGGGGTAACTCTCCCGAGTAGTGTATCGAAGGCTCCATTGGTGGTGTCACGTTGTTTGCCACCGTAATTTCGTGGCTCCACTCACTGGCGGACGAGCAGAAACACTTCTGGCTATAATAGGTATGGGGAGCTGCTTCTTATTCTCTCCCGAGAAACATAAGGCTTAAAGTGTTCATTTTCGCTTACAACTAAAACTACTGTTTTCGTTTCGGTTGTATGCTGTGTTAATTTTGAAAGACATGTTACACATGAGGGAATTATTTATTATTCTGGGAGCTTGTCCACAGATCCGGATGTGGCGATAATGTAACAACAAGCAAAGTTAAAGCTACTTACAATTTGAGAATGGCACGAGTTTAAACCATTCTTCTGATTAATAATTTATATATTACGGGAGAGGTTTGCTCTCCAGCATCCCTTGCAGGATATGTAAGACTGTTTCAGAGCACCAGCTCTAGCCACCAGATTAGTGCAGTGACCAATAAGTAATTCCATCTCATCGGAATACAAAATAAATGTGGTTGCCAACAAATGACTGACACTTGTTTAAGCTACGTAAAGTCCTTACAAACCATAGCAAAATATACTTCCGAATGGAGTCGCCTTGACCTAGTTCAGAAATGGTAGTTTGGTAGTTATGAATTGTCGTAGAGGGGCTACGCTGCTACTTTGTATAGAGCTTTTTTTAAAGATGTTTAATAGTGACTTCAACAAAATCAGCTGACATCAATTTAGTCCCGTATTACCTAACTTTCTGCTTCTGCATTTTTGTTAACGTAACGTAAGGGAGTGAAATAAGGCGATCTGCCAGTGTTATTTTGTAATATTTTGATTACATAAAGGCAGTTATGTAATCAAAATGTTGCAATATTAAAAACGACGAAAAAAAAATACAATGCCTTTATTGAACTTGATTGTCTTGCTAAGCATATTTACATAACATATAAACCAGACAGTCTCTTAATTATATTAATGAAGTGTTTACCAACATGCGGACTCTTGGAACTAGAATTACAGCGGGATGTGGGACACGCTATTGTTTTGTTGTTAGATTCGTACTCTTTCATTAGTTCAAACAAAATATCTTTTCTACGTTATTATTCAGAGTGAATAATGCTTTCATCATTATAAGTTTGGTAACAAGTGTGCCTTAAAAGCCTGATTAAGCGATCGAACCAAATACATACTGGGTTTATATTACACCTTTAAGAAAGTAATGTGCGTCAGGCCCTAACACTTTATGATGATGAGAGGCTGATACACCGTTCTATATTACAGTCGAATTGGGCCGAGAAGACTCATAGTCTTCTCGGTACCTCTCACTACTAAGTGACAATTACCGTTCATATTTCGTGTGGTTTGTGTGTTTCTGGTGTCCCATTGGAAGAAGAAGAGGAAAGAAGGGTAATTCAAAAGATGCATTGGGCGCCAGTAGTCAACAAAAGTCAAGAACTTAGACTGCTCGTCTGAGCTCTTAAAAACAAAAGTCCCTGTTAAAAAAAAAAGACTACAGAGTACGAGCGTGAGATGCTCTTTTTTACTGTGCAAGGAGAGAGGATGCGAACCTCATCCCATCACACCACCATCAAGTTAATGATATTGATGAGTGGAACTAGATGTTCTCCCTGTTGAAGTGGCGTTGATCCTTTAAGGGACTGACTATTTGAGATGCTCTGATGACTAACGAATCTGGCATTTGATGTAGTTTCTGTTGGTATTCGGCACTAGCATGTGATGTGACGCCCGACATTATTAGACCAACAACCAGGGGTCGGTTACGGTACGTGTAGGCACTTACCGCGCCACCAACAAAGGGCCTATTAATAGTGGATCGAAAAAGACGGGTAATGATAACGATTAAGAATTTATCGGATAAAAGCTCCTTGACCCGTATCGGTCGATCTGTGAACCTCTTCATGATATTTTATTTAATATAATAATATACTTGAAAATAATTTTGTAGACATCAGAGCCTTTTGACGACTGCCGATGCCCATAGACATCATGATTGTCATGAAAATGTGTTGCAATTTTTTCCTCCTCAGCACCAATAGGCTCCCGGCTACTCACAAACTGCACTTAATACGGATGCATAGTTGTCACTTAACGGCGGTATCATCGGAGCGAGAGCTCCTGTCTGTCGTGTTCGCCCAATTCAGCTGCAATCCAGCATAGAACTACCTCATACTATGCTAACATATTTACCCCATTCGGAAACTCATATTCCGTATTAAACACAACATACCTCTTACTGAATAAGTGTGAGTTAGTTTGTGCCAGGAAGTATACAGAACGCCACAACATGTACGGCAATCTATACGGTACCTACCCAATTGTTCAGTTTAATGTGCGCAGATGGAAAATAAAGAAAGTGTTAAAAATTCAGGTGCTACTTCAATCGATTAATGAATCGAATGCACAGCTCGATGCACAGCGACTACCGATGTCCCCACTACGTCGAAGACGTACTTAACTAGTATTGAATTCGGTAACAGCTTGGTATTTGAGTTAGAATATCCGATTTACGCCAAAGACGTGTTCCTTGTGTGTTAGAATTAAATTCAGGATAGAGTTTAAGACAAGTTGAAAGTCTGAGTAGTTAAACTAATTACTAGTTGGGAATCGAGCTTCGCTCAGCTATATCATTGAAATTTGCGATTTTCTATAATGATCGGAGCATTTTGACGAGTACCAACGGCGACAGACACTCGCATTATTATTGTCTTGCAGATGCATTATTCTTTCTTTCTCCCTCGCTCCCCCAATGAACCATTAGTTACTCAGTAAGCTCACAATAGGTGACAGTATATTTGCCATTTTACTGTGGTGATATGAGAGTGTGGTGTCTCGATCGTAGCGGTCAAATTTGGCTGTAGTACAGCGTGGTATTGTCCCATACTAAAATAACGTGTAAATATTATAGTGTGTCATATAAAATCCTTGAAATCTATAGAACACTTATCACAAGCTAGAGTCATGTTTTAATAAAAAGAAGCCATCTCAACAAATAGTAACACCAAACATTGTAACACCTAGCTCAGCAACATGTAACACAATTACTTAGCTCGTTCAGCGTCTCCCAGGAGCTTTCTGAGTTGGTACCTCGACTAACGTCGTGCTCAAGTTCAGATAGCTTCCACTCGTGTTACAACATTAACAGTACAGTTTTGTATTCCGATGAGATGGAATTACAGTACAGTGGCTGATAACTATTTTATTATTGTAATCTGCTAGAATTGCTGTTATCGTGGCCATTGACCATGGCCCATTAGGGAGGGGGTGGGGTAGGTGAAAAGGAGGGAAAAGGAACGGCATAGTAATTATGCTGATGTTTATGGCCATCTGTAGACGTAAAAAGTTTCCAATACTCGTTTGTCCCCCTATACTAAACAATAAAAATCTAATTATTCCGATTGAATAATAATAATAAAAATCCAATTCCGTTGCATTGGAGTATGTATTGTATTGTCCTCGAGAGGTGGTTGCGCCGTAGGCGCAAACCCCTCACCTTCCGTCTGACGCAGGTGCTCACCGGGCATGATTGCTTCGGTGCGTATCTGTGTAGGACGGCCCGCCGGGAGCCGACGACACGTTGTCACGATTGTGACGCGGCGGTGGACTCGGCCCAGCACACCCTCGAGGTGAGCGCGTGCTGGGCGGCGCTGCGTCACGATCTGACATCAGTTGTCCAAGGGGACTTGTCAAAGTCGAGCATCATCGTCGCGATGCTCGGCAGCAACGAGTCCTATCAGGCGATGGCTTCCTTCTGCGAGACCGTCATGTCCCAGAAGGAAG
>JAFELO010001773.1:66602-82050 GCA_017140195.1 Eumaeus atala
ATCATGCGTAAATGCATTCCCCTTTGTCACCAAAAAAAGGACACACCCGCCATCCCCACAATGGTTCAAGCCTTGTCGTGGCAGAGGGGCTTAGTAGCCTGGGGAGAACACAGGCGAAGCCAATTGAACCGATGGCGATCTTTGCACTCCTCTTATAAGAAGAAGGGGGCTTAAAGATCAAGAGGAGGAATCGCTCTCGGTACCCCTCTTATAAGAAGAAGGGGACGAGGAAGAGGCGAGGATGAGAACTTTACCCAATTGCACTGACTCAAATTCGGTGGGGTTGTCCTGTAGTGCTGGGCAACCACATGTGTGGAGGTGGAGTTGGTTCCTTAGGGGGCTGACTAGCCGTCGAGGTGCCCTGATGATCGTTGTTCGCGGGCACCTCACCAAGGGCGGCACTGATGGCACTGATGGCGCTCGCAGTGGTTTTTGTTGGTATTCGGCACTATCATGTGCCGCGAGTCCCACACACAACTGGACCCCCATCCAGGGCCAGCGAATGCGCATAAATGCGTTTCCCCGCGTCAACAAAAGAAAAAAAGATAAAGTCTCGGGCAACTGCCAAGATAAGACCTCGTTCCTTCATTTTTTAATAATCATTAACTAAAATGGATTGATTTAATTGGTTTTTTCTGCTGTTATTTTTATTTAGGAGGCCATCATTAAGTAAAAGTCTGACTAAACGTGTAATAGTCCCTTTAACCCTAGAAGAGGTGATTTCATTTACAAAATTAAATTGTAATAGTACTGATGTATCCTTTGCATTGTGGAAAGTTTTGCTTCTCGGGTACCTGTTGTCTATGTACATTGTCATTTATCTAAACTTAGAAATGACATGAAAAATACTGTAATAAAATAATATAAAGACCAACTGCAGCTACAACATAGAATTATGAAGGCAGGAATAAACGAAAATTATTTTAGTAAAATATGAAGTATAAGTTACAGAAGCTATCCATAATTCAGATCGTGCACCCGCATCGCTACAAGTCACTCAATCTCCCCTCCCGATAGGATAACAACATACAATAATTACATTAGCGCTGTGAACAATTTCATCCAAGAAAACTTTATGGGGGGCTCATGTACTGTTCACAAATGATCAGGAAGCTTTCTAATTGTCGAATTTTATTTTAAATTTAACATCGTAGAGGTTTAACTTAGAAGCAAAACCATTCAGCTTTAAGAACAATAGTCATGTACAATTTATAATTTGGTGGCAGCATGTATTCACTAAAAGTGACTAGATGTTATCAGAGGAGAGATACAGTTTATACTCGTACACTTCAAAACACATTGCTTTCAATTCATTCCCCATTTGCAATTTTAAAAAATCGCTACATGATCATAGCTAAAGGAATAATAGTGAGTAATTCCCTAACTTACTGTCATCATTTATTATGATAAGCGCTAAAATGTGGGAGAGTTAATTATTCGCTCATAGGTATCTTGTGCAATTGGTAATAGAAAGTTTAGTCATGTTACACCAGTGACACCGAGGGGCGCAGTTAGTAGATACATACATAGACTCATAATATTTTAACCCCCTTTGAGGCCAGTCGGATCAAATCGCCAGGACCCCTCATCAACTATTTAGCTCTCTCGATCAACGAATAACAATGGAAATAAAAGAGAACCCTCAATAGAAAATTCAAGAACACTCGAAAAACTTTAAAGCTTTCATTAAAGAAAGTGCTGAAGACTTTGGCACCCGTTCAGATTTGGACACTTAAATAAAATATAAAATCGCTCAAATATACTTTTGTGAATCACCTGAGTTTCCTTGAAACAAATGGCTTCTTATTTTTCCCACATTACACAACAAGGAAGATAGTAAGTAGATAGATAAAGCTATTTCTAACATATGCTTATTTCGATTGGGGAACATGAAAGATGTAATCAATACAGTAATATATCGGTTATCAGATGAGCTCAAACTGAGGTAAGATTAATTATATAATTAACCAGTATTATGAATAGTCGCTAAAGGCGCGGGTATACGGATAAGTGTCGGAGTCTTTAGTTGAATACAGACGCTCTTAGACATCCGCATGGAAGTTATGTCGACACGTTACCCTCTTTCCATCTTCCCCTCAATGGGCCACTGAAATGGGCCATTCATGTCAACATACGGCGGCTGTCGTGATCGTGTTATCATGTGTGAGTGATAGTGCCTCTCCGCTCGTGCTTGCTTGCCTATGATACATCTCGTAAGGAATCTGATCTGATCGTAAGTCCAGGGTTTTCATGCCGGACTTTTTCACTGGCTTTATAAATTACTTATAGATACTCGTATTTCTAAGTAAATTTTAATTCGTTGCTTCAAGATTTTTATGTTGTAGATGAATGTTTTTTTTTATATTATGTGAATGTTTGTTGCCATAACAAATTGTACGCTAAACCATTCTTCGGACTGATTACTAGAGCCGGACCCTCCTTTCTATCTTCTTTTCTCCTCATTTCCAATTAGCCTTACCAAGGACAGTCATCCTTTGTAGTGGTATTATATGCGCAAAACTATTATTATTATGGTAGAACACCATGCAATGCACCATGGTGGAACGTCTGTATAAATCTGAGATATGCTTACTGCACCTTCTAAAATTAGTTTATTGATATCAGCTGGTGGTGTGTTACCAATTCTGCCAGCATTGTTTTGCACTGATGACATATTTAAGCAACCCGGCAGCAATGTTCTGCATCGATGGCGTATTTCAAAACTTGGTAGGATTGTTTTCCACCGATAGCGTATTTCAAAATTTGGTAGGATTGTTTTCCACCAATAGCGTATTTCAAAACTTGGCAGGATTGTTTTGCACCGTTTTCGTATTTCAGTAACCCGGCGGCAATATTTTGGACCGATGGCATGTGTAAGAAACGTGGCAGCATTGTTCTGCACCAATAGCGTGTTTAAGAAACCCGGCAGCGTTGTTCCCCACGGATGGCGCGTTACAAAACTTGGTAGCACTGTTTCGTATTTAAGCAAACCGATCAGCACGGTTCTACACCAGTAGCATGCTTAAAACACCCGACGCCATTGTTTCACACCGATGGATTGTGGCACTCCGTGGCAATTTTCCATCTACCGTTGGACAAGGTCGAAGAAGGGATAAACCATACCCATATAATAAAACATATCATGTCAATTGGCCACTCCAGACAATGCTCGAAATATGAATTTCTTACATCACATTTGTTCGTCCATTAATGATAGCATAAAATACAAAAGAATAAATGCCTCGACATCGTGAAGGAATGAGGGAAAATTTTCTATTTTTTGTTGACGCGGGGAAACGCTTTCACGCGCCTTCACTGGCCCTGGGTGGGGGTTCAGTGGTGCGTGGGAGTCGCGGCACATGTCTTCTTATAAGAGGGGTACCGAGAGCGATTCCTCCTCCCGATCTTTAGCTCCCTCTTCTTATAAGATCCCCCTCGGTTTAATTGGCTTCGCCTGGGTTCGCCCCAGGCTACTAAGTCCCACCGCCACGATAAGGCTTGAACCATGGTGGGGCGAGAGAAGAGTCCCTATTTATAAATCGACAAGTTTATAGCTGGTAATAATCACATTTAGGTACGACATCTAAGAGCATAAAGTTAGGTACACTTAGTTTTATGGTATACAACCAAGGGCAAAGCGAACAATCGGAGTCTACTGACGACTACCAACGCCCATAAACGTTATTTTTGCCATGCGGCTGCATTGACTGCGTTGACCCACTTTCCTTCTTCCCTCCAATAGACATGTACATTGTCCCGGCATCGCCGAGGAAACTGGGAGGCAAGGCCGGTGAACTATTCACAAACTACAAGAAACCTCCCCCGGCGTGTCTGCCCAATTCGGCCGCAAAGCAGCATGGCACTACCTCTGACAGCATGGTGTTACCTCTTACTAAACATAGCGTAAAGGAGACCGACACATTATTATGTGCAAGTTCTGTGTTTGGAATAGCTACTATGTAATCCAAATAACTATTTGTGCCTTCTATGCTAAGAGAAACAACACAGACCTTCATAGCATGCTATAGCTGCAACGCATAGAAAAAAAATTATACACACCGAACGAGGTCAACTATAGTTAAAATTCAACTTTAATTTAGAGAATTATATATTACAAACACTTAACCCCTACAACATCACTTCCGTCTTAAATCAGGAACTAAAACGGAGGCTATGAGACGTCTAACTTTTACTATTATGTGGCCACCGTCGCTACGGTTCAGCTTAGAACTTTATCAAAAGCTTGAACTTGAACAAAGCTCTTTAACAGTTGGTTAAACCTTATATATATTGTGGCAGATAAAAACTGTTTGATGCGTTCAAGTTATATTCATTTAAGTACTTAAATGGTCACTAAAATTGTCAATCAAAGATAATAATAGTTAAATTAGCTACTATAAATATTTTCATATCGGGATGCATCTCTCACATGTGGGAGTAGGTTGTCGATCCCTCCTTCGACTCCAAACCTTGTCCCGTCTCCCGAGGAGTACTCGTATCAATCCAATGAAGCTACGTTCTCTTCGCTTCAAGCACAAGTTCAGGTCTGAAAAATAATGTCACTAAAAATGATCTTAGAAATTAACAAAGTTTCATTTACGTTTTCACTGATCTCAACATCAGATTGCGAGTACTGCATGTAACAGACTAATAGACAAAATAAAAATCCAGTTCGGTAGTGAAGACACATTTTTTTATTGTATAGGGCAAACGAGGAATTGGAGCTCTATTACGATTATCGATACCAATGATTTGTTTCCCCCCTTTCCTAGTATGGGCCATCGCATACTCACAAACCGCAAGAAATTCGACACCGAAGATGTCACTTTACGGCAGTATCATGTAAGTGAAAGGGGTAGCACACTAAATTTTACTAGAAATATGCACGTAAAAATATAAATGACAGAAGAAATCGAATCTAGAGATATAAAAATTATATAACACTCTATTGAGTTAGTCTGTTGGATGAAATATAACTCATTTTAAAATCATTGTGCAAAAAAAAGTGTGCTGTCTTTTCAACCTAGACTATTGTTCTAGTAACGTCCGTATATATTTTCTGGTCACTGAGATAGTAACTCCCGTTTGGCCTCAGATTATAACAAGCGAATCTTATCGAATGAGTAAATTACTCCCAACGTATTTTATCACGGTTTATTTCATTAATACCATCTCCCAGCGGAAATTTTGGTGTGTCAAGTCACATGTTATCCGTTTTTAAAGTTTGACTACGATTTAAAAATCGACAATATTAATAATGTATGTAGACTCACTACACCTCGTTAACCTAGCCCGGAGCTAAGTACCTGAAGGACGTGTTACAGGTACTAGACGACGGAAATATATTTAATATTTTTTTATAAATTTATGAAATTGCATATATTTAATACTTTTAGAATAGAAATACACATGCTACATAGATCGACTGCTACCACCGTAAAATACTAACATAGAACTACATAATAGCCTTAACTTAGCTAACATTTACTTAGGCACTGATCTCAAAATATAATTATTTCACAATTTTCTTTACCACAAATTTCATTTAATTTTATTTAATAACTCTTTAATATAACATTTGCAAAGTCACGAGCAAGAGTGTACATTAAAATGTACATTTACAATTAATTAAGTCATCTTTAGTACCTCATTTTGTTCAACGTTGAAATAAGCAATCAAAATTAAAATAGGTATAACATATTTTATAACGTCTTGGCTTGATAAGAAAATGGAGTTTAATGTTCCTGTTTATTGATCCACAAAATAACATGCACCTAATATTGATTTGAATTATAACTACATTAGTTCTGAGTTGTCTCAATAAAATATATAAGTACGAGGGGTGATTGATAAGTATCCGAAACGACAAAGAAAAACTTTAATAATTTATTAAAAACAGTTTTATTTTTCAACGTATTTTACTTCTACCTCCATGCATTTAGTCCAGCGCTTTTCCGATGCCGTTACACCAGTTTCATAAAATGTTTTCTCTAACCCCTCAAAGATGATGACTATCCACTGTGACAAGGACTTAATCATTTGATGAAAATCTTCAGCCACCTTACCATTTCTTGAGATTCTGGAAAAAGTTGGAGCCGCACGGGACCAGATCTATCCAGTGGGGATTCGAACCGCAATTCATGGAGTTTGGCAACTGCAACCCTTGAGGAGTGCACAGGTGCGTAGTCGTGGTGGAATAAAACTTTATTTTTGGCTAAGTGAGGCGGTTTCTTTCGGATTTATTCACAAAATGTTTGCAGCAAGCTTGCATAATACTCACCGTTTATTGTTTTCCCCTTTGCGAATAATTCACTAAAATAATCCTTCGAGCATCCGAAAAAACAGTCGACATCACTTTGCCGGCCGATAAAACGGTTTCTGATTTCTTCGGCGCAGGTTTTCCGCTCTGAGTCCACTACTTTCATAGTTTTTTTTTCAGGAGTATAACGATGTATCCATGTTCCATCTACTGTTACACAGCTTAGCCAGAGTGTCATATAGCACTGCATTGTCGCCCCCCTCCCCAAGATTTCGTGGGGCATCCTAGGCTGGCTTCCAGACTCAACTTTAATTTTTGGGGCTGGAGGTTTAGAGAGGGATTCTCCGGCACCACAGATGCCAGTAACCTTTTTGGGTAATCCCACTATCGGCCGTACCGTATATGAAGTGGGAACACTCCCCTCCCCCAGTTCGGGCCTGCCGGAGCTCTCACGTACCATACGAGACGCGACGTCCGTTCACATAGCCGCCACTTCGCCTCGATATTAAGTGAAAGAGAGGTATCTCCCCGGGCGCACCGACTCATTTCGGTTGCATACTAAATAAAACTATGCAGCGTGGCGCTACCTCTGTAAAAATCAGAAGTCCATAAATATTATACAGTAAAGAAGTAAGTAAAACAATTAAGTAAGTAATAATAATAATGTCCTCTTAGCTGAATGTCGGTCACGGCGGCCATCTATATAGAGACTAGCCAACTGCGCAGGACATATTATAGTGCACAAGTGTGTGCGCAGGCACAAGTGCACCCTCTGTTCCCTCATTCTCCTACTACTATGGGATAGCAATCAATCGGAGGCACGGGGGTGTAACACCGTCAACTTCCCGACTTCGGACTGTTATTAATAATTGATAAATCCTATTAGCACTTAGGTCCGACCCGGGAGTCGAACCCAGGGCCTTACGTCTGTGGTTGGACATGCTTACCACTATACCACGAGGTTGTCAAGTTAGTATATGCAGAATAAACACTAAAAATCTCATACTACACGATTAGTCATGTTTTTACAGCACGGCACTGTCTCACTCGGAAAAATCAATTAGGGGAAATAAATTCCCAAATGCAAGCTTAGATAAACACGTATCATCCGACCCCGAGCATCCCCAGTAACACCGGTCAACTCACTAATATAATACTACTAATAATATTATTAGTACAAAAGCTTATGTCATTAGCAGTAAAGAACGACATCATATCCACTGCTGAACAGTCAAATTTGGCAGAGTTATAGATTATTTTCAGCTGAAATAATATAAAAATGCATAGTTTTCATATATCCACGAGGCTCAGCTAGTGTATTATAAGAACGGTAAACCAAGCGGTTGCCCGAATATCTGAAACCGCTCGACAGTTATTTAATCAATTTTCTATGTATAATAATCGGTACTTACTAATAACGGGCGTAAAGTCAATTTCAAAATTTGTTTCATGGGAATCTACTCGGATAAAACCGGGCTGCAGCTTGTATTGTTGTGTTCGTCCCTTGTTCTTGTATGGTTGGCACCCACATTACAAAAAACTTCTTTGAGGACTACCAACGCCCATAGACATCCGCATTAATGTTATGCAGATGCATTTCCCTCCTTTCCTTCTCCCCTCCAATGGACCACCGGCTGCAAACTAACCGCTCAATACGCGACAACATATCTGATATTTCGCTGGCGTTGTGAGCAAGAGGTACCACGCTAGAATCGCCGACCCAATTTGGGTGCATTGGAGCACGGGACTTCCTCGACCTAAAACACAACATGTCATATTAATGTTTGTGCAATATAAAACCAATAAAACACAACACATTTCGAAGCGATATTCGAAATGAAAACACACATCGCTGTATGGGTCTAGTTGAGCTGGAACATGCTGCAAAAGGTACAACTGGAAGTTTGCAGCCGCGGACGGTTCACGTTATCGAGGATGCTTCGTATATTTAATTAGCCATTGAAAATTGGTTCTGCTTGTTTGTGATGTACAGAGTTTTAGGTTATTTGAAAATGTAGCAGTATCATTGAATTCAACTACTGCTTTGTCATCATCATTATATTAGTATATAATTCTGATAATATATAGGTGTAGGGTTTGCTTGTTTAAACGCGCTATTCTCAGGAAATCGTAGCCCGAATTAAAAAAGAAATATAATATTTGTATATATACAGTGACGTTAATAATAATAATACTGTAATTTCAGGGATGAAACCACGAGGTGATGCTAGTCAAACACATAACCAATGAACTCCGTTTTAAGGATTCTGTACATGGGGTTGACATTTTCAGAGATGATGTATTTCTGTAGTTGATACAGCAACAAAAAATAAAAAAATTAAAAGAAATATTGTTGAAGGGGTCTCGCCTACAGCAAGCATGCCTTGATGTTTTTTACAGGTAATGGTACTTCGTTTGTTGGGTGGACTCGCACCTTACCGGTTTTTTTGTATTCTAGATCAATAGTTTTTAGATTTTTTAAAAGTTATTTATAGTAGTGCACGTATCTTGAAAAGGTTCAATTTGTACTTTGGGTAATATATTGATAATAGTAATCTAATATATGTAGGGATGCTGGGAATATAATTTATGAAACGTAGAGAAGAAATAAATATTTGTATTAAATCAAACGAAGAAATAACATTTCACGTGGATACGTTTAAAATATAAAAATAAATGAACTTTGTTTTTGTATTTTATCGAAAGACATATTTGTACTACTTCTATGTCGAAATTATTCCACAAATTACATTTATAGTTTCCTTACAAAAACTTTAATCAAATTTATATAATGATGGACAATTATATAGATTTATTATAACTTTATAGCTAGCTACTTATTTATTTTTCATAAAATACCTAGTCATATTCATATTTGTAACAAATAAATATGACAATATTTTAATTATTATTGTGTAGCAATTATGTTTTGCTACTTAAACGTTTTATAAAAAAGTATATCTGTCATCTTTGACTGTTATACTGAAGGTGTGCTCGGTTTCGAAGAAGCGGCACTCCTTACTTTTTTCGTCGAGGAGGACGGAATCATTTATTAAAAGATCATAATCAAATACTATTTTTCTTTTCCGTCCGGGAAGGGAACCTATATTTTCCAGAGAGGATACTGCGAATGCGAAATACCGGCGTTGTTAATTTGAATTATTATTTCATATAAAAGGGTGAGTTCATGATTTTTTGCCGACGCCATGTTACATATCTTGTTTCGAAAAATATTTATTAATGTTAAAATGTCACATGATCTGTATGGCCTTTAATTTGATTATTAATTTGATATTATATGTATAAATTTTTTTTAAAATAGCTTAATAATAAAGTATGTTACTTTAAAGATCTTAATACTGTTACCCCGAATAACAATGATTTCAATATTATAAAATCTTTGCAATTACTTTTACCCGACCCACTCTTATTAAACTGAAACTGGTACACATTTTGTGTTTGTAACAATACAACATTATGATAATTTTAGTTATTACTTTTGAAACATTCATTTAAATTTGCTTTTGAAATATCAAAGAGAAAGAGAAAGAGACAGCCTGATAAAGAACTTTGTCGGGTTTTCCGGATTGTAGATCAGGCAACAGGACATTTCTTTTCACATATTCACACACAGTGATATATCACTCTGGAATGAGGTTAATATGAAACCCTATTAATAGAGCTGGTAATTCTGAAACGCATCAACGCACCCTTAAGGACTAGTCTAGTAGTAGTAGTCTAGTTCTAGACTCTCACAATTACACCTCGATATTATTATTATTATTGTTATTATAAAACATCAACAAAAAAAACCTGAGAAGATTTATCAACTGTTTATCTATGCAACACTTCTATTATGTAACATTTACTTAGGTATGCGCTGAATTTTGAACGCATAATCCAGTTAATCTATACCACACGGGAATTTGCATCTGGATTCATTTTCTCAGTCCCATGCATTCTACTTTACAAGGCATTAAAGGATTTGGTAAGCTTTGAGAAGATGTAGTTTTATTCCACTTCCAAGACTGATTGTGGATTTTATTGAAAGTATGTCTCTATTTTGCCTTACTTACTTACACAAATATATTCAAAGTGGCTGAAATTTGTTTATATCTGAATTTTACGTAAGCCGATATATTTGTTGAGGCACTTATAAATTATCAGACGCACTTCAAGGACTAGAACTTTGATGAATGTGAAATTTGGTTAACACGTCTCTCACAATAGCGCAAAAAAACATTAAGTTCGTTCTGTTAAGATCTGTATAAAATGCTAATGGACACTTGACCTTGTCAACATAACATATAATTGTAATTGCTTCACAAAATTTTGAAATTACAAATGAAACTTATATTGTAGAAGCTTTAGTCCGTGAATGCGTTAACAAGAAGACAAATAAAAATATATTTCCTGTGAACCACTTATTTCTTAGGTACATAGATTAGACTAACGATTATTCCGTTTATAAAGTACAAAAGATTTCTTAATCTGTTCCTAAAATAAAGGAACTTTAAAATATAGTCACCTACAAAAAATGAATGTACTTTTTAGTGCTTGCGCCAGATAAAATTAAGCATACGCTGCAGCATAACTTTGCCCCCATTTTTACTAATGCTAGTAAAGTAGACAACATTTTTTATGAAAATTCACAGCACTTTTAAAACGTCTAGTACACTGTGGCAAACCATATAATGCTTCTCTAAAGAAAATTGCCGGGTAATTAGCGTGCTCTTACATAATGCATTCCCATTTATTATTGCGTAATGTCATATTATTTAAGTAATTTTGAAAGTCGGGCGTCGGACATCTGTCATCTCAGTCCACCCGTGATCATGGTTGCTGTAAAGCTTCTGAAACGTCGGGCTACAGAAATAATTAAATAAACCGCGATAATATCCGTAAAAGCAATTTTATTGTAATGACTAACATTCGCGTAAACTTAAGACATCAATATGTGAACCAGTTCTTTTTTATTTTCCGAATACAATATAAATTTAGCTTTCCTTTAATTGTCCGTTGAAATCACAGAACTATATTTTAGAGTACGTTTAATAACCCTGTGCGAAATGCAAAGGATTCATACGTCAATGAAATTGATTTGATTTTGGATGGTTCCTGTTTGTAAAATATCTAGACTTGCAGTGACTGCTGGAAACAGCAATAAACCACATTAAGACATGTCTATAACAAGCTCAATATCACACCGTCAAATATTTGCAATTGCGACAAAATCTCCCAGTTTATACATTCCTTTCTCAATATGAATGATGATTAAAAAAAACAGAGTCGTATGAACGGATTCGGTCACTTAGATATCCGTCAGACTTTATTATTAAAAATGCATTTGGAAAATGGCATGTACAGTGTCCGAGGTACTTTGAGCAAATGTTACATTTTTATATAAGGCTAATACGCCGGGAGGATACATTTAGGCTGTGCACCATTTCCAGCAAGCTCTACAACGATTCGGCCAACACGACTATATCGTCGGCGAAACGAATATGTGACAGGTACTCACCGTTAATATTTATGCCGCATTCTGCCCAGTCTAAAGTCTTAAAGATGTCCTCCAAAGCATTAGTGAACAGTTTCGGGGAAACAACATCCCTCTGTCGCATTCCTCAATATAATAGGATAGGCCTTGTTTAACCTTTTTCTTTTGTTGGCGCGCGGAAACGCATTTACGCGCCTTCACTAGCCCTCGGTGGAGTCCAGTGGTGTGTGGGGCTTTCGGCACATTATAGGGCCGAATACCTACCTAAAAACCACCGCGAGTGCCATCAGTGCTTTTTTTGAGTGTACTTTGGTGAGGTGACCCAGAACAGCAAATCATCAGGGCAGGCCTTGCTTAAACTCCTGGAATGAGAATGGACATAAAAGCAGCGCATACACTGCCTTCAGTACTTAGACGTATCGCCAATCGACCTGATATCGCTGTAAAGCTTCCAGAGCTGCCTGGGTTTCGACAGAGCCAGAGCTTCCTCATAGTCCACAGAGGCAAGGCACAACACACACAAGGTGCAACGTGTACAACTTGCTATATAAAGCTGCTATGTAAGATAAGAACCCAGGCTTAGGAGAAACGGTGACTCCAGAATCAGTCCTAACCTTTGCCAGACGACTTCTTCCAAGCTTCTCCACAAAAACCTACGACCCTCTATTCTGCTCAATCGCATCTCACCAAGTTTGCGGATTCGCTTTGTAAGAAGCTCGTTATCGGCAAACGTAACTTCTTAGTGTGCTTTGCGTTCCCTCCTCATAAGTCCAAGCATCTCATCTGAGAGTTTAGCTTTCCTGCTCGTATACTTACCCCTACAATATCAATCACGCCACTCATGGCCTCGTCAATTTCCATTGTAGGTTCCGACATATTTAGGGCATCGAATCGGTTTTTTTAGGTTTCGGTTAGGTTGTTTCCACTTTGTCATCGGAATGTGTCGAGGTTGGTGTGTATAGTTGTATCACTTGGAGGCTGTACCTCTTAGTGAGTTTACGTATGGGATATGCCAGCCTGCCCGACACACTAGAAATTTCGACTATGTTGCTTACGAGAAACTTATTCACGAGGAATCCCACGCCACCTTGTGATTGAGTATCGGCTTCCCTGAAGTCTAATAGGTGACCCGATGGCAGAGTTATGGTGTCATCCCCTTGTCTTCGGAATTCACATAGGTCCAGAACGTGCCATCAAATTTTTCCATGTCCCACCTGCAGCTCCACCAAGTGGTTATCTAGTCTGAGCGTTCGTCCGCTATACTCAGCCAGGTCAAATCGATGGTAGCGATCCGTAGCCCGGAGATTCTTAGCACCCCTTGTTCCACCGTTATCGTGACCGCTGCCGTGGCCAGGACTAGTGGAACTACCGGGAACTAGGGGCCAAATTCTACTGCTGTCGTCCATTGGAGGTTGATGCTCATAATTGCCACGCTGAGCAAGTGGATTGGCAATCGCAGATTGGGTTTCGGACCGGCGCCACTGCTGCCTGTCGTCGATACGATTGATGGTACCACCGTCCGGTGATTCCGTCTATTTCACTGTCACCATGAAACAGACGGGACACCAAAGAACCAGCTCGCTGAACCCACTTTGTTGTTACGAGACTAGTGCCCTTTTACTCTTACGTCGCCCTGGGCTGGATTGAGGGTGACGATATTCTTAGGCCGCCCCCACACAGCAAACGTATGTAAGAAAATTTATTTTAAAAATATCAAATAGAAAAATCCTGCATACTAAAATTTTTATCCTTTAAATCAGTGTCATAATAATCGTATCAAAAATACCGGATTCAGATAAAATTCAGTTCACTAAAATATACTATAATATATTATAATAATGAAAAATGAAAAATTATCACTTATATTATTATAGAATAAGACTCAATTAAATAAATTGGAAATGTCTTCCATATGTACGGTTAGTATTTGCATTTTGTTGGGCAGTATTGGAATATTAATTTGAAATCATTAGAACAAATTGGAAAAACCTCCAGCGGTGAAGCCTAGTAAAAAGTGAAGAACGCCTCTTATAACACAAAACAGAGCCATGAGGTTGGAATAAGGCTAGTGTAGCAATAGGGTTATATAAGTTGAGTGTTGAATACTTTCAGTCACGTTCCTGGCGACGCTTGCATACATCATTGAGTGCACGCTCCACAGCGGCGTGCACTCAATGATGTATAATAAGTGTGTTTTCTTTATCTGCTTTTTTTTCTATTCGCTTTTTACAAATTCATTTTCAAAGAAATAAAATAATGTATAAGAAACTATAGTTGTGGAAAAAGAGTGGAGATTTTTCCATGCAGTGGGACACATCAGTGTATGAATAATAATGATAGTAATTTGTAATAACACATTGTCATCCCTATGACAACCGTAACTGTAAAGTTCGGTCAGTGCCCAGCTGCAACCAATCAAACTGACCAGTGGCACCAACCACAATCATACAAACTGACAATTATTTTAACAATTTAGCGTTTTAGAGGTTTTATAACATTAAATTCTGAACAGACATTTATTGAGTCAGAAATTTAGTCCAATCGGACTAAAAACACGATATGACAAATCTGCGAATTTTTGTGGCCCTGGCACGTCCAGACTAACATATCTCAGTCACATAAATCGAGGATTGCTTTCCTGTCGTAAGAACTAGACTATTTATAGAATCTAAAGGAAATGTTATTTAGTTTTTTTTTTGATAGTAAAGCAAGGCATATGTTAAGGACCTCATTTTGTACTTTACAAAAAATATAAGTAGACTAAATATAGCTGTTAAATCATAACTATTTTTCTTCTTTCATAAGTTCAGAGTAAACAATTTCATGTCTTTTATTAGATTGCAAACTAATGTATCAATACAAATTTCTTAAATATAGAACACAAAGTGTTAAGAAAAGTCTTAGCAAAAATTACAATTATCCCAAAACTACTTATCGACCTTTAACTATCCAAAGTACCTAAATACTTTATCTGTACCATCGCCACAAGCTTTCTTCAGAAGAAACACTCGGACGTACCTGTCTTATTTATAAATTCGGATTTGCTTCCACACCTCGTCGTAAAAATTGCCCTCTTCACAACTTAGTGTTGGAGAAATGACTGTTAGTATTACAAGAAAAAAAAAATATAAACATAATTATAAAATATGTGAGTAGCAGTGTCATGCAGCATTGCAAACGAATTGCTTCGACACGACCGAGACGACCTCTAACTCACATGACACTGACGTAATGTCTGACAATGACAGCTACGCTCTCTCGTTTCCTGTAGTTTGTGAATAGCCGCTGGCCCACTAGGAAGGGGCAACAACACATCTGCGTGATAATGATGCGGATGTTTATAGGTGTAGGCAGGAGAGGCGATGATCACGTGGAGTGATAAAATACATACATAAGTACATTCACACTAAATGCCTCCTCTTTCACACACGGAATATCTATAAATAAATTACAATGAACACAATTCATACCATAAATTTAACCACGCATTAACGCAATTATATGAATGTGGGCGACGCTCTACTTTATTGTGGCAGTTTTCTTCTCTATTCAATCTTTAAAGATATCGTTAACACTTTTATCCGCCATTTTATATAATTTACAAAGAGGAAATTCTCGAAGTTTTCGCTCATATTATACAGAGTTTTGAAGTTGATTGTAAATAAAATAACTCTTAGAAGATAAACGGGAAG
>JAFELO010001773.1:82149-129669 GCA_017140195.1 Eumaeus atala
ACTGCGGTTTTATTCTGCACAAAAGATATGAACCTTGGAAATATCGAGGACACTGGGAGAGGATACTGAATTAAATATTTACACTCGCTCACATTGGCTGTCGGATGTTACGTTATGGGGATTTACCTTATTTCATTTATTTTAATTAAAATCGACCTCTTTAACCGCATTCAAAAAAGGGGGAGGTTCTCTATTCTGCTGTATGATCTTCTTTGTATGGGCATTACGCGATTACGTAGTCTAAATTTATTATTTAGAAACCTAAAATTCCTAAGCTGATTGATGTGTCTAGTGTTTAGACACATTAAGGTGAATTATTTTGGGAGGGATACAATCTCTCGCCTGGAGAAGAGCAAGGAAGTTCGTCTGCTAACTGAGCCGCGAAAGTGTGCTAGCGCGTTCCCGTGGGTCCGTCGACTTCCTGTTACTTCTTCGGAAGAGTAAGATTTAGTGGGTAGTTGGTGCGGCTGTGAGTCCCGCATAACATGTTAAGTTGTTCCTCATTACGATGTGAATTGTGTGTCAAGCTAGGTCATGCCAGGAACAGTGCATGCATAATTCAGGTCACTGCTATAGGTACAATAATGTGTATACACTACGGTACGTCACATGGGCAAGGGCGATAAGCGCACCTTCACGCTGTGCCTTACAGCGGGCACTGAATTGCTAATTAGTAATCTTAGACACTGACACGTGACAGATGACACTGACACGTATTACGCTAGGCCCGAGTCTACAACAGTGTGCGTTTAAGCATTTCCCCAATAAAAAATAAAATATAGTTCCTGAGATTAGCGCGGTCACACACACAAATTTCAGCCTTATTACATATACTACAAATGAGGCAGTGGCAATTCAAGCTCGTCAAAATTATATTTTCATGACCACTAGTCTAATTTTAACACAATATTAATCAGCTTGAATACGTCGTCTGTCAAGCGGCTTTAGTCTCGAATTTAAACTTTGAAACTTTTAAGTAATTCAATATTTATGTTACCTTAGGTCAATCCTGAGCTAAGTTGAGCGCACACTATAGTCATACAGTTCAGAGTTGGTTATAATTTACTTTCCCATAATATATAGTAAATTGGTAAGCAATCATAACTTTTTCATCGTGTTCCCGTAAACATAAGAAACTTTAAAAACAGGCAAAGGAGAATTTGTGCCTTTTGATAACTGCCGATGTCCAACACCCATCACCATTATAATTTTCAATAAAAATATTCTAGATTTCATCTAGCTTGGTATTTCTCTATATAAATAAAGAATACTTGGATAGTCAGTACTAAAATCTATAAACTGTACAGTGGAGGGAAAGATTCACACTACGTGAGTTTTTGGGACGCGGAGTAGTCGACTGACTAGCCGTCTAGGTGCCATAATGATTAACAGTTCCGGGCACCTCACCAATGACGGCACTCATTGCACTCGCGTGGTTTTAGTGGGTATTCAACACGTAAATGCGCCACTGGATCCCACCCAAGGCCGGTGATGGCTCGTACATGCGTCACCTAGAAAAGAGTAAAGATTAAGTAGGTAATGTTTCATGAAGTAATTCCAAAAATACAATAGAGTTTGCGCATTTCCTAACGCATACATTTAGTAAACATTAGGTGAAAACGGTTAATTGCTCATTGGAGAGTTTCATCTTCGCTATTTTCAGCGCCTTTGATGAAAGGTAATTAAGGATTATCAAGACCTTTGAGACCGAACACGGGAAATAGGTTAAAGAATATCGGATATTCAAAATTTCTCTACTAAATGTGATAATCGATTTTAAAAGGACTATATAAGTTAAAAGAGGTCAATACGGCTCTTCTCACCTCTCGTCACCTGATGGATAGTCGACCGATACTTCGCATTCATAAACATTACAAAATCTTAAATAGAACCACAAGCTTGCACGAAAAATAAAATTAAAATCTCATTAAAAGAGTAACAGTAGAAATGAAATTTGAGAAAATTAGCCATCGAAAAAATAAGATGAATATGTGAACAAGAGGTGCCACATGTTCTCTTGATTTGGTCCGGGTGGTGAGGAGCAATGGGTAGTACCCCAAACGTAGACGGAGGCCAACGCACCTTATTTCCGATTTTGTGGCATATATTATTAGTAATATGGGCCTTTCGACGACTACCGACGCCCATAGACATCTGCTTCACTGTCACGCAGATGCGTTACACCTGGCCGTTCTCCCTGGCCTCGAATGGGCCCATGAATGAATGCAGATGTTTCATCTGGTCCCATAAGCAAAAGAGAATAGTATCTATGTTGAAATGCACTTACGTTCGTCAAGTATAAATACAACGAATTGAAAAGAGTTTTTGTTGAATGATAAAAAATATAAACCTATGTAGTGTCATTCGTAGTCGCACTCAGATTGTTTTACACCTGACAAAGTTACTGCGAACAGACAGACGGACGACAAAACGGAAGCATTAATATACAAAAAATTTGCAACATATTAATGCACAAGAGAACCATAAACACAAAGTTTATACAAAATATAAATTTCGCTCCAACTTTTAAGCTTTGTAGAAAACTTAAAAAACAAACGACTTTGAGTATAAATCACAAACGAAACTTGATATAAAGGAAATGTTCTAGAACGTTAATTAAAAAATATTTAAATAGAAACGTAACAAGGACGAAAATTCACAAGGAATTTTAAACTTTACAGAATTTTAGTAAGAGGTAGCGACATTCTGCATTGCAGCGGAATTGAACATGAGGAGGATCGGATATAATAAAAAGGGCACTGATTACCTGTTAGTCCCTTGTTTTATATAAAAAAACTTATTGTTACAGCTTTGGATTCAAATTATTTGCGTTAACTTTTTTCACATGTTCAAGTATAATTCTATAATTTATAAAATAAGAATAATATGAATTCGCATATTAAAAATAAATTTACATTTTAAATGTCAGCGATATTTTAGAACAACACAACATACACAAGATTGTTCCTAATAATAATCATACGACCGGAGGCAGAGACTGAGTCGCCGCTCGAACCGTCAACTAAAATAATACTCAATTTAACAGTTTCTTCGAAAGCTGTACAACCAATATTTATATTTTTGTTCGCAATAGCCTAGTCATGACTATATTTGAGATCCTCTCCCTGAATCTATTAAACGTATTTACATAAAACTTAAATCCATGCCTGTTCGCCGCCATGTTCGGTGACCTTGGAGTTAATCGTGTTTTGTTTATAATTAACGAAGAGAATTAGGTCAGGTAATATCATTTTTGAAGCTAGGATGCGGTGAAAAATGAAAATATTCCAGAATTATGTCTAATTTTTTTGGTATTTTTTGTCGTTAATGGAAATAAATTAAGTTAATTTAACATGAATTGGAAAAGTTTTGACTTCTTAGGACACGGTAGGAAATGATAATATATAATCAGCAAATGTTGTTATTACACTACAAATATGGTGTAGTAGCACAACAATTTTCATTTGCGTTTCGTGTGGTTTATGAGTAGCCGGTGGCCCATTGGGGGATGATAGGAGGGCAACGCATCTGCGTAACAATCATGCGAATATCCCTGGGCGTCGGTAGACATCAAAAGGCTCCGATTTCTCGTTTGACCCCTTTTGCTACAAAAAAGACAATAGAGAGTGCACTTGTGTTTGCACTAACCCTTGTGCACTATGTCCCGCATAGCCGAAATTCGGCTAGGGCGACATATAAAAATATCATGTTAGGATGTAAACTAAACACAATTATGCTTACATCGTAACATGATAATGATTTTGTCCAATTTAAATATAAGCTACATTATTATATACCTATATAGCTGATCCCTCTGTGGAAGAAACGAAGGCCCCCTTAGGGGACAGAATAGCCGATAAAGCAACCTGATCTAAAGTAAATGGAAAATATCTATATTCGGCTGTGGTCGAAAACACGTAACTGAATGATGAAAATGAACTGGAAAGTCTATCCAATAATATGCTTAGATGTGATAGTATATTTCCAGTGATGATTCTCTCCAGGGTCATGAATTCAGCGCCGAGGATATTTTAGCTACTGTATTCTATTTTTTACGCCTTGAAATGTTTATAAGTTTTATTAATTTATAAATTTAATGTATAATTACATCATTATTGACATAAAAGTTAATATTTTATTATTATTTATATTGTGAATATATATAAATTAATAGAATTGTGTTAAATATTAATAACAAAGATCGAAAGTGTAGAATAAATAAAATAAAAATTTTCAATGAATAATATATAAAATAAGGAAACAATTCAATGTAAATTTAGATTCAGGTGAGTGTACCTATTAGTTATTTGCATGCTTCAACGGCGGAATATGTCGAAGGCCGTACCTACCATCTTCATTTCATTTGTGTATCCATTTTAAAGCAAATAAAGCTCCTTCTTTGTTTTCTTTCTGAAAATCTTTACTTTCCTTTTTTTCTTAATACTTACTAACATCCCGAAACACTGGTAACAAATTTCAAGATTTTAGGTACAAAAGTCGGTTTGTCTTTCACATAGAAATTACACTATTGATGTTACATTTTAAATTTAAATTGTAACTACTAACATTTTTGTGTACATCACATGGGTCCTGGCAACTTCAAGAACTATCTTTATAAGAAAATGTTGTTTTGATATCCATATCATGACCTCTTTAGTGCATAAAATTTTAAATATAGAACAGTAGAATTTGTGATATTGTGGAACCGCTACTGCAAATAAGCAATCTTTGAAACATAAAACAACAATCCGAGAACTGGAGTTCTTACTGGCGATAAATTGTTTATCGTCTTCCATAATTAGGGTTGCCACAAACGATAAGGTTTTTTTTGTATAGTTTTTTTAATAGTGTGAGGAAAGTGAGAAATTGGTCCTTTTTGATGAATGCCAATGGCCAAGGACATCCGTACAATCTTATCCACCTGTTCAAGTGGGCTATCTTTAACTCCTTAAGATTCCGTAACGATTTAAAGTGGTATGAAAAATGTAATGCTAATATTATCTTATTAAATCAAGCGTAACGCTTTACAATATACATTGACATACATATAAAATATATAACTATACTTTATATGTACATGAACGTATTAACCTACGGAATGAATCACACGACGACCGGCGAACTGCTACTCGCATCCAGTTCTGGACTGGTACAGTTATAACTTTTTTATTACAATCACTTTTTACATTATTTTATATTTGTCAAACAACAAACATCGGCATCAAATAACAGTATTGTCAGTCTGGCGTTATAATTTATCTTTTTTATAATCCTTTCATTTTGCTCAGCAAAATCACAAAGTTAAGAAACATTAGCCCAAAAATAAAATACATTATTTCGATTGAACAAAAAGCTACCTTACCCAATCGGGATGGCTCCATTCATTTGATTCAACAACAGGCTACAAAATATAACCTAGATTTTATTCAAAATTCTATCCAAATTTTATTATTCTGTGCGGGTTCCAAAATTTATTTCATTCAACGTTGGCTCGAAAGTTACGAGAAAGCAAAAATTGCTTCAATCAGTTAAATTCGTTGAACCATCAGAAAGCGACCCATTATAAGTGTGGCATTTTCAAATAGATCCATATTTTTTTTGTGATGGGAAAGACTACTGTTGGCGGTGCTATTGCATTTTCCCATAGAAGCTCATCGGACAAGCGCGTATAGATCCACCTAAAATTTTTCTTCTCGGGAACCTACCGATGCCCATGAACAACTGCGCGGACATTGTTTAAGCAGACAAAACTACTTCAACGCACTGGACATTTCTGTAGGAAGAGACCAAAAGCCTAAGTAGATATTTCCTTATTTATGTACACATGTTTAGTATTCAAAACTTCAAATTCAATTGTACATACGCACAGAACCAATTTTATACGGATATGCATAAAACTATACTTGCTGTATAATTGCTTGCATAACATTATATCAGCTAGTTGTAGAGAATCGTATAGTGGATGACGTGATAGATTGCTACAGATTTATCACTAAGGCCGCTTACTTCCTGCTCTAATACATGCCTCTCTTTCATTCGCTGCATCTACGTCGTTTATAAGTTGCTACGTAGCAACATGCTACGATACCTACGGCGTAGCTCCTTCGTAGCTTACTTTGCACTAGACACGTAGTAAAGCCATGCATATAATAAAGTCATGTGTACATTTTGTATTTTTTAACACCGAATAAAAGCCCTTGTATTACACCGGACATTACACGTTAAAATTGCTACAAGTTTTACAATTAAGGCAGGACAACGTATGCTAGTGTAAAAGAAATCTTCCTTAATACCTATTATAAAGGATATGGGAAATATTTGTTTTTCCGCCTGTACGGCAAAATATCAGAACCATTAATTACGAAAATTTGTAAACATATTTTTAGAGGTAATAAAAGGGATATAAGATATTTTTTCATAAAAAAGAGAGGAAACGCGAGCGAAGCCAGGGGTAAAACCTAGTATTATCATGAATGCAAAAGTTTGGGCTGATGTATCAATCGATGTGTTTTAATCAATGATGTCAAAACCCGGTACTGAATCGATTTTGATGGTGCCATGTTGTAGCCTATGTGCCATTATAACATATAAAATTACGTATTTTTGCTCTTACTTTTGTATAGTCCTCACTGTAGTCCACACGCCTTTCAGAAATATAGAGGAAAAAGGGAAATCACAAGCGGCCACAACGTTTAAGGAGAAATTATAAGTTACAAAATAAGTTAATTAAATTGCAAAATCGCCAACCCTAATTCAATCCAAAAAATAAAAGTTAACAGTATCCGCGTGAACTATCTCTTTGACCAGCTCCGCTTTTGAGTTTCTCAAACTAATTTCTTACCTTTATTGTTATGGGCATATAAAAAATTACGTCAATTGTAAAAGTAATATTTGATGGCGTTTCATGCATTTTATTGTTTGTTATGAGATTATATTCGCATCGTATATTTTCTGTTCCTTATATTGTATAAACATTTTCTTCAATAAAAATAATATTTATAAAATATTGTAGCATATTATGGTAATTTTCAGGATCAACCCGCTTAATACCTCTGCGGTAATGAGCTCACTAAATAGTGAATATAAAACTGTAATCATATGAAAACAATTTTAACCTATACTTTCATTATTATGAAGGGTTTGTTTGATTGGTTAAACTCGTTAGTTTCGGAAACTAACTAGTAGTCCAGTAAATCGATACAAAAATTATATATAGACTACCTTGTGGTCTAGTTAGACAAAGTTGTACAAAGAGCAGTGTATAAGATAAAATAAAGTTCCCCTTAACAACCTGATAGTAAGAGAAACCCGTCAAAGCAAATTTAATGTTCAATTCCTAATCCGATTCCTATACTAATTTATACTCATTATTAAACTAATGTCTATTTATCGTCTGCCTCGTGGTCCAGTGGCATGTACAGGCACAGTCGTGAGGTCCTGGTTTCTAGTCTCAGGTCAGGCCAAACAATTGTCGTGTTTTTTTTCATAACAGTAAGAAGTCAGGAAGTTGACGGTGCTACCGTGTCTTGAAGCATCTTAAGCCTACGGGACTGTCGTGCTGTGTGATGAGGACGACATAATAATAATTATTTTTATTATAAATCAAAATCTTCAAAGTTATCGGTCTTCTCATAATTTACTTGGCGGATTTCCATGCGTTTTACGCCAATGGATATAACGGTTTCTGGGGAACGTTTTGTTGAATAATTTGTTAAGATAGGAAACCCAACCGTGTTATTATTATATGAATGCTAGTATGAAATTAATTAGTGACGACATAATAACCGACAGTACGGACCGTGGGTATTCAATTGCACTCGGCCTGCCACTCATTTCCGCTGATACTTGTGTGTTGCTAGGCCCGACAGTAAGAAAGACCCCTTTATAAAATCATTATCAAGAGCCGGAGTAAAACGTTAAAGCTAAGCTTCTATTTTGGACCATTTACGACTCTGAGCATGCTTTTTTTTCTCATACTGCGTGATCGTTTTTTAAGGCGACCAGTCGGAATTAGGAGGCGATCGCCAGTAATACATAATTCGAATATCATTAATCATATTCATTAAGATTTGAGCCTGCTAAAGTGGGTGTCGGCGCGAATTCAAAATATTTTTTTTTAATCTGCAAGCTTATTTGGGATTTTTGTCTATGTTCAGACATGTCAATCCCGTTGTACCTTTCTTGTGCTTGTACAGCAAAAACAAGATAGACTTAATTCATATACAGATACAAATCAGGCAGATCTTTACATATCTCTATCCAGTCTGTTCAGACCATATTTCGAAATAAAATACTCCTTTTCTGTTCTCTTCCTTACATATTCCATCAACAAGTGGTGTATGTCCTCCAAAGTTCCACACAATGTACAGTTTTGGTGTTCAGCTCTTTTGGTGAGGTAGTCAAAACTTGCTGATGGAAAGTGTCCGGAACGAAGCCTTAAAATTAGTTTTACATATGTTCTGCTTAATTTTCATTTTCCAAACCTTGGAACAGTTTGGTTAATTTTGAATAGATCTATACCAGCTACCTTTCAGTTGTGGGATATTAGCAAAGTGGTTTTTCCAAGCGTTATAGCATCTTAATTTATATCTAGGTATAAACTTCCAATAATCAGGTAGGTAACTAACAACGATCCCATCAATTGCGGCTAATTTAGCTATATGATCAGCTTCTTCGTTTCCCCGAATTACAATATGAGCTGGATGGAACCTATTACAACTTAAAATCTACAAAACTATTTTTATCAAAATAATCTTCTTTAGAATGTCAGATGCTACCTATACCTACCTACCTACCTACCTCTGTGTCCATAGGCGCATTGAGCAATATCTTACAGTGCACTTTTACTAACTGATGAAACAACAAATTTACTAAGCCTTTGATCAAGACTGTAACTTATGGCATGATAAATTGCAACGAGCTCCAGCGGCATAATTGAGATGTTACAATTAAATCTATAACCGAGTTTATTTCTAAGTTTTTGATGAAATCTGTAAAAATTTGTTGCCAATACATTAAATTTAATACAGCTAAAACATATTGTGACAGTAAATTTGGATTATAGTTGTTTCTACACTTTTTAACTCACTGTGGATCTATTTTAACGTAATTCTTGATATCAATACCCGTGATCTAGGTTTGCAGACTAAACATTCTGAGAACACTAGTAGACGGAAGTCCAATTTGAGTTTACTTCACTAACATAGGAACTTTCAACTTCACTAACATAGGAACCCATATGTATTTGTACAAAAAGCATTCAGATCTGAAATCAAATTTACAGTAAAATTATTGAACCATGATATAATTTTGAGAACATAGTCAGAAGCCAAACGATCTCTTCTTAAATATAAGGGAGGAACACTTAAGTCAGACTCCATTACATGAATAGGTGAACTTTTTATATAACCACCTATTAACCTCTGACCTCGGTTCTATATGATATCTAACTTTGTAACATGACATTTTGCACTACAATCATACAAAAAACAACCATATTCCACTCCAATCAAAGAGATACATAACCTGCGTAAATACTTCGTGTGTACATGACCTACCTGCTAATATCTTGAGAGGATTTAAAAAATTTAAACATTACCGCCACGACAATGCTTGAACCATAGTGGGGCGCGTACCATCCCTATCTCAGTCCCATTTAGCCAGTTTTTAATCCACTATAACTGCGTTATGGATGAAACTTGTACTCCGAATTTTCAGTGAATGTAATTTCATTCAATTTAAACCAGTAGTTTCAGAATTAAGACTAGTCAAAGTTCCTTGATTTTGCTACTTACTGATAGAACCACCGCTTATCATAAATTTAAGGCACCATTAGCAGTCATAGTTATAAGATTCATTTTTTATATTAACGTTTGGTCATGCCGTGGTTTACCAAAGGATCGTTTCACTTATATTTCATGTTTTATGTTTATCATTATACCAGTATCCGAAAGGTGTACAGCCGAAAGCCTCCTTCAGAGAGCGCATATTACATTATTCTATTGTGGTGAATTTTTAACATTGATTTACAATCTGTAGTGGGGTTAGTTTATGATTTATTAATTTTATATTTTGATTTCAACATCAAACAAATTGGTAGCTTCGGAAATGTTTTTTTTTATGTCTCACGGGAAATGTTTTACTGACTGCCACTGGCATTGGGTAGGTTCCGATGGGGTATGTGGGAATCGCGTATGAACCGAATACTCACAAAAAACCCTTTGGCTGCCTTCGACCACCCATAGTGAGATGCGCCGCATATAACAGCAGCAGGATAATTCTGTGACTGGCCTATCCCTCGCAAGAAACAGAATTCCTCGTACGGCTAACATGCCAACCTAGATCAGAAATGCGTCAGATTCTTACCATAATCTTGACTCAAAGTAGGGAGGCCGCATGAGATACGCGTAGCACCCACCAACTGCTTCTCCATGGCCTACGACCTTTTCCCCTCCCGGTAGGACCATAGTCTTCGCTAGTCTGTAAGGCAAGTTAGCAAGTCGAGCCGATTTGCTGGTGGTTTGATTGTTACTTATTTTAATTGATTTGTATTTAAGCACATGAATAGCTCGAATACTCTGTGGTGCCGTTAAGCCCAATTTGCACGCTCATCAGGCTTGAGCTTTGAGTGCGATGTTACCTACATATATATATATATAAATGGTATAGTATCTAGGGTTTCATATAGAAGTAAGGTTTGGCAGAAACAGACAAGGGACAATATCGAAAATAATTATTGACAAGGGTGTAGCAGAAAAAATAAGTGTTCTCCACCACGGTTCAAGCCATGTCGTGGCGGCGCGGCTCAGTAGCCAAGAGTAATCCTAGGCGAAACTCAATGAGGCGAGGAGGCGGTCTTTGTAACCCTCTTCTTCTAAGAAGAAGGGAAGAAAGAGGTACAGGAAGAGGCGCATTTGCGCCAGTCTCTTGGGGGCAGACGAGCCCTCGAGGTTCCTAGATGTATTGTAGTTTCGGGGCTCCTCAGCAACGGTGGCACTGATGACTCACGCGGTGGATCTTGTATATATACGGCATCGTAATGTGTCTCGAGCAACACACGGCACTGGAACCCACCGAAGGCTGGTGAAGGCGCGTAAACGCGTTTCCCCGCTTAAAAAAAAAGGGGAACACAAATATGACTTTTATGTGTTCACTTCTCAATAGCCGAGTTTTCTAGGAAGCCTTCTACTCTCAATTTTCTCTCTTTATTCTTGTTGCGAAATATTGACGAAGTGCAAGGCCCATTCTTTGGCATCTGTATTGATATGTACTGACATAAATTTGTACACTGGGACCACCAAAGAACATAAAATATCGACTCTACAGATTAATCCTGCTGATTGTGTCCAGTCAGTGTCTCAAAACCATCCGTATACAAGTTCTGCATATAAAAACTTTAAGTCATGCTTTGACTATGCAATACTTGACTTGTGTTTAAATCATGAACTTCTTTCAAATAGAATTTGCTTTGGTCTTTTCATAAAAATATTTATGAAAATATAAATAAAGAAGGTTGAAATTCATAAAAATATGTTTATGTGCCCACAGTCAAGGACTCTTTATAATGAAGTATGCAATTGTGTATCTTGTAAATTAATAAGTCCGTAGCTTTATTTATTCATATACATGTCTTGCTCAAGGATAGATTCCCAACACTGAGATGTCATTAATGATGATAATGTGCACAGTTAAGACTCGAAATTGAAACAAACCACCTGCGGTTTTTACCTGTAAGTAAGAATGGCAGCTAAATAACGACTGAAAGCGTGCTCTCAATTTATCTTTTCCGCTTACTATTTTATAATGTCGCGGTACGTGTGTACCGACTGAGCACTGAGTACACCTGAGCATTGTAAGAACCGAGCACTCCTGTTAATTAACAAGGAAATGTTATGCTTTCAGGTTTTAATTAATGCTATTGGACGACCGTAGAGAATTCATAAGAATGTAATAAATATTGATTTTAAGTTAAAACTTTCCACCAGCGGTTCGTAGATTATTCTGTCGATCTGACGAATGTAACACCCTCGGTACTCCTACAAATAGTTACAAGTATTAACATCGCTCGCCTCAGCTGTATAAAATCTTTTACGATTAGTATAGTAATATGACGTAACACTTTAGGTTGTGAGGTTTTAATTATAATATGAATTTAATAGATTTTAATAGAAAGTGAAATCTTACATTTGTAAATAGTGCTCCTTGGCTTGTGTTTCAAATATCTCAATAATTTTTGTATGTCTTATCTCTTTTGGCAGTGAATTCCATAGTCTCATGGACTTTGCTGTGAAGGATTAAGATATTAGGATATTATGTTTTGCTTATTAATTTTGTGAGAGATAGTGCAATGCTATATTCCAGCCGAATTGGCTCATGATACCGCCTTGAAGTGTTATACAGGTCGTCACGTCTCGTGCGATTAGAGGGAATATGAGCCTATCGCATTCGTATCGTATCACCAAAAAGTTATCCCACCTTTTTTTTTTTTGGTGATGCAAGGAAACGCATTTACGCGCCGGCCCAACGCCTGCAATGTAGCGTGGCTTTACTTCTTACTTGTGGTCTGTGGAAGTAGAAATAAATGAATTTATTTATTAGACAGAGCTTAATATTTCGTTGATGATATGTTAATACGAGCCGAAAACCCTTAAAGAAAAGAAGAAATACTGTGCCATTGTGGATATAATTATATTCATGACTGCCACGTGATGTAGCGGTAAGCATGTTCCACCGCAGTCGTGAGTTCTTGGGCTCGAGACCCGGGTCTCTTATTGAGATTTTTCAACTTCAAGTTTACATAAGACAGTACAAAGACGGGAAGTTAGTGGTATCACATTCCAGTGCCCCGAAAAATACGTTAAGCAATCGGCCCTGTGCCTGATTTCTCTCCATTCGTGTAGGGTTGCCGTCCCATCGGAATAGGACAACGAGGGAACCGGGAATGCACGCTTTTGTGCACTATAATATGTCTTGCGCAGTTGGGTAGTCTCTGTGGAGATGGCCGCCGTGGCCTAAATTCGGTTAGGACGACATCATTATGTTATTGTTATTATTTTTCATGACAAAGAAAATTTTACTTAGTACTTTGTCACAATCACCCCTCAACATCAAACAAATTGTAAAATAAAATGAGCTTGTTGTTAATTTAAACGTATAAAAAGAAAGTCCTGATTTTTTCACCCTTATCCATGGACCCTTGATAACAACTCGCAAATATGTCCAATGATTACCTTCTAGATTGTTATGTGTAATACTTTATTTCAGTGATTTTTTTCAATACAATTAGTAAAATCAATCATTCCCAATGTCTGATTTTGATTTCTTTATTTAAATATTCATATTTATAAGGAATACGTATTAAGTGAATGTTACACCCTATAACATCTACATCACAGGACAGCTAAACAAATGTCAAAGTAAAGTCGCGACTAATACCACTTAAATACTTAATTAAAAATAACAATTTACTTTCTGTACCCGAAGTGGATTCTTCTACGCTCATAACACCAGACAATCACATATTAGAAAAATATAAATGTAATGACGCTACTGTTTGTATCAGTGATTAAATTGACCTGAACTAGACCATGAACTGCACTTTACAAACATGAATGAATTTAGTCTTATAAATATCATTCAGCGGCGATGCATATTCTTATCATTGCGGTAGTAAAAGTCTCTGTGAGTGATCACCGAAGTAGTATAAAACAAGTGAATGAATTAGGAAAAAATAAAAGAATATTTATAAGACTAGTAAAGAAAACGTACTCTACGTATTGTTTCGACTAGTCACGAAAGTTTTGTTTAACAACTTTTCTTATCATCAGAGAACGGTAGTGATACGATGTTTCGTTATATGTTTAGGTCGACGGCGTTAGTTTCGAGAAAAGTATTGAATCAAGCAAATTTTTCCAAAGCTACTGGAGGTTTACCGAAAACGATGAGAGCGGTCGGTTTACATAAATATTTATCAATATCGGATCCAAACAGCTTAATTGATGTAGAAGTTAATGTACTACATGTAGATAAGAACGATGTCTTTATTGAAGTGAAAGCTGCAGCCGTTAAACCAGTTGATACAAGGATAAGATCACCAAAGCCAGACATCGAAACTTCACCGAGGATATTGGGGTGGGACGGTTCAGGTATAGTTGTATCCAAGGGAGAAGCGGCTAAGTTATTTAACATAGGCGACGAAGTTATCTTCTTTCTGATTTTAATCTGAGTTGCTGTTCACCCTTTTAAAACGTAAAACTATATAGCGCACGAATTTCGTTTCTTTCCATTGTTGAGAAAAATCACGGCAGAGAAAACTTTAGGTCCCCACACACAAATTCCATAATTTCGAATAAATTAAATTTGGCGTTCTATTTTCGAAAAGATGATAGAATATAATGTACTAAATTTTCTTTGCCTATCGTCTTTTTATGTTCGTTGTTTAGGCCAGTTATCAATCAGCGTTAGTAGTAACTACTAGCTACTAAAGTCGGCTTGGTCATGCAACATGTTGGGCGGAGCTTAGGCGAACGCAGCGTACGCAAATTAATAAAAGCAAAGTGTCACTGTCTAGAGTTCGGCAAATATATCGAAAACCAACTGCAATCGCCAATATAGACGAATTATAGAGACATGCCCACACCTTGGGCACTGTTAATTTTATTGTAATTTATGAGTTCAAAGAAAATGTGTGTACATGTTACGACGATGGACGATAATCGCGTCAATAATGTGCCGACGAACGTGTGGCCAAATGCAAGAAAAGCCGACAACGCGACACTCCGAAGTGCGATAAGTGGACACGAACGGTCACTATTTCGGCGACGCCTAGTCACGCTGCCCATACACGTAATGCTCTATACACGTTGATGCTAGACTTCAATCGGCCAACTATGTGAGCGATACCGAACTGTGATCGCGTGCGGTAGTAAAAATATCCTCGGCACTGACACGAACATTTGGCTAATGGGCCTCTCCATATCATGACTGGGGGACCTGTAGCCCTCTTCAGCCTCAGACCGGCGACAGAACTCGCGCGCGGTAGTCTCCCTTTTTTATGTTGACGGCGGGGTAGCGCAGGAACCAGCCCTGAGTGGACCAGTGGTGTGTGTGACTCGCGGCACATGATAGTGCCGAATACCCACAAAAACCACCTCGAGTGCCATCAGTGCCGCCCTTGATGAGGTGTCCCGGAACAACAATCAACAGGGCACCTCGACGGCTACTCAGCCCCCTCAGGGACCAACTACACCTCCACAGATGGGGTTGCCCAGCACTAGAGGACAACCCCACCGACTTTGGGACAGTGCAATGGGGTGAGGTTCCCATCCTCGCCCCTTGCCCCGTGCGCAAAAGCGCCACCTCCTGTTGCTCTTAGGTCCTCTCTTTTTATAAGAGGGGTACCGAGAGCGATTCCTCCTCCCGATCTTTAAGCCCCCTCTTCCTATAAGGTGCAAAGATCCCCCTGGGTTCAATTGGCTTCGCCTGTGTTCACCCCAGGCCACTAAGCCCCACCACCACGACAAGGCTTGAACAATGGTGGGGAGTCTCGGAATTCCTAACTGGTACGGCGCTATTATTTGAGCTAGCCAAATCGCGAACCCTATTGGAACTTTCGCACTTAGTTTTTACCTACTTATAATGTTAGTAGAAAATAATATCATGGTCGTATAAGAGGATTCGCATAGCGTGCTCAAAGGAGTTTATGAAACAATTTCTTTAAGATCTTAAACGAATACTGTTTGGTGTTTAATTATAACTGTACGTTTCTGCTGCCTGTATTTCCATATGAGTCCGGTATCCCATGCACGTTTCTCAAAAGCAACAAAGCAGCGCTGTTTAATTTGGACTACTTTTCTGAGTTCGTAGAAAAAAAGTCAGGATCAGATATCTGATCTTTTTGTTGAATTTTGAATAGGCTTATCAAGATGAATTTCAACTATTTTAGATCATACATACCTACAATTTAAGTGGATAGATTGTTTATTTAATAAGGCATAATCTGGTAGGCATTTCAACACAATACAAAAGAAGAAAATAGATAAAGAATATAATTTCTTTATCTATTTTCTTCTTTATTAATAATAATTTTATTTTATAGTATAGGGGAACGAGAAATTTAAGCTTTTCTACGACTGCCGACGCCCATCACCATCGGCATAATTATTATGCCGATGCGTTGCCCTCCTTTTCATTTCCCCCCAATGGGTCACCGGCTACTCACAAATAGCACGAGACTCGACACCATAGATGTCACTTTAAGGCTGCATCAAGCGAGCGAGAGGTACCTCTACGGTCGGGCCGGCACAGTTACGTTGCAATACAGAATGGCACTACCCCTACCTAAATAAACGACAAATTAACATATTACGAGTACAATAAGTTAGGTGTAATGTAAAACAACAAAAACCCATTCTGTGCATTCTACACCGTTCAGACATATTAGAAATATCCTTCGCATTATTATTACGATTCCTATATCACAAGTTGAATATTAATTAATTATTAATTTACCTTTAATCATGTAGATATACATGAAAAAAAAAACATGATGGTATTCCATAGCTACACAGCAGTCGCTCATGACATGTAAGTACAGCATGATTTAATAGTAGTGTTGTATTGAGTATTAGCGTTATTTTGATAAATTTTATGGATCTAATATTCTTTAAATTAAGTGTAACTGTTAGAAATACTCCAAAACCAATAATATTAAAAGTATTACAACACCAATTAGTTACAAGTATGAACATTGCTATTATATGAATTTCATTCAGCTTTCAAGTAAAATGTTAAAAATGTGGTCTGGTATGGTTCCCGCATAAAAATAGTAAAATATGTCTCTTGATAAATGCGAAGGCCTGACCAAAGGTTATTTCTTTTTATATTAAAAGCGTATCCACGTGAAATATTATTTCTAGTTTTGATTTAATACAAATATTAATCTCTTCTGGACCCTAACTTGTGCCTTCATTCTACGTCTCATTAATTAGATACCCCACATCCTTTTCGTAACATTCTCCTTTTTGTAACAAGTCTTGTCTTTATTTAAATGACCCAAATTTCAAATTTTATATTTTTATTAAGCGGTTGTGCCATGCTACATTACAGCCGAAATGGGCCAAGCAGACTAGGGAGGTACCTTTCTTAGCTCAACTTCGTCCTGAGCTTTGCTTTCCTTTCAAGCGGTATGCGAGTAGACGGGGGCCCATTGAAAAGAAGGAGAAAAAGAAATTCTTATAGGTTTTAAGAAAATAACTTTTGGTTTTTGAACCAATTTGAAAATATTTATTTTAATAAGTATTATAAAATCTGTTAACCTACCGTGTCCTGTTTCTGGACAAATGCCTCTCTACTCTCTTTCCACACCGCCCTGTTTACCCAATTCTTCCGGAAAGTCGTCAACGCTGACGTGGTCTGCCGCGTGGTCGCTTTACATTATTACATATATAAATACTACTGCTAAATTTAAATTGTATAAGTGTAAGTGTACATTGAGAATACAAGAAACGGAGTGCATTGATAACGATGATAGTATATGATGATGATAAGACCGTAGTTGAATTCAACGATACTACATTGTATAATAACCTGAAACTCTCTGCATCACCAAGCCTCTGATCCATATTTCAATTGCTAATTACATACGAAGTGTTCTCTATAGCATGAACCATCCACGGTTGCATACATCGGATTGTACCTTTTGTAACATGTTTGAACTATTTAACTCCTACTATTTTTTTATAGCATAGGGTGCCAGACGTCCAATTGTAGTCTTTTGATGACTACCGACACCCATGGTTATTCGCATGATTGCTACGTAGATGAGTTGCCCTACTATCATCCCTCACCCCCCAAGTGGCCACCGCCTACTCACAAATCACACAAAACGTAACGGCAACGTTCGTTTACAGCGGTATCAAGTGACCGAAAGGTACTTCCCCGGTCGTGCTGGAGGCAGCACTAAAAGGAGCTAGTTAATGTTCCGTCCTTCTTAAGGCCGAGCAGGAAATAAACTTAGGTGGTCTGGGCATAGATCCGCTAAGAATGCGCCAGTCTACCACTGGAGCTTGCTTGATTGAAGCGCCGGGCTCGTGGAGCCATGACAAGACAAACGCGCTGGCAGCTCGTCTAAGAGGTATTGTCAGATATAGCGGAAATGACCAGGGCTGTGATTCGCAGAATTCTGTCTTGGCGATACGGCGACTGTAAAGAAAGTGAAGGCAGGAGTTGCGCAAGTGGGACACCAGATCAGGTCCGAGTGGGAAATATAAGCCCTGACCTGAGAGGTGCGTATTCCGGCCCTATGGAGTGCCCTATCGCTTTAGCCAAAACATTAAAGGCTATATTACAGTGGGGTAGACTCAAGTCTTAACCACACAGAGAAACGAGGCTCAAGCATTGCTTCAGATGTTTAGGCTTGGTGCATGCTGCTAATTTATGCCCGTCAAAAGAGAACCGGAGTAGTTTGTATTTCCGCTGTGGTAAATCAGAACCTTATTATGTGCTCCTTCATCCAAATTGGATTGAAGATACATAAGAGCAAGTAGCGATACTAGCGAGGTCTATCACTGGATCATCTCTCATAAGTATGGCTAGGGGTCTCGATACGTAGCAGTAGTTATGCGTCGTATAGCGATTGTTTGAGTATACTTCTACCCGAACCGGGATTTGGCAATTCCTCTATGTTTTAGGTTAAGACAGCGGTAGCATTTGGCGGTAAGACAGTTTGCTCCCCTTGAGGTTATTGTCGCTGGGGACTTAAATTCCAAGTCCTCGGCTTGGGTAACCCAGTGACGCAACCCAAAAGCCAGGAGGTGGAGGAATCGGCATTGGTGACTGGATTATTCCTCTTAAATAGAGGTACAGCCCAAACATGCCTATGGCAAACATGTGGGTCAGTGGTTGTACAGTCGTGTTGTATAAATTCACCAACAGATGGCGCTGTTCCATTCTGCTTTTATAATATTTACATTTTTTCTGTAATAATTACATTTCTGCTGTAATAATTACATTTATACGGAAGCATTGTATAAATAACAAACAAACATTGATACAAGTAATCCTGCTAGAACCAATACGATATACACCGCTCGTACCGGTCGAGCGATGAAATCTTACATATGTGTTGTGTGTGTGACACAGTTATAACGTATGACTGATAGAATGTCAAACTCACACACCGCTTACGGAAACGAGCCCGGGTTCGAAACCGTAAGTCGAGAGCTTAGATTGCTAGAAATAAAATAACGCGACCTTAGAGAGCTCTAATAATAAATAAATTAAAAATACGGCTTTTGCCGATTTGTAGTGCAAATCGACCCCCTCCGTCAGAGCGAGAGAGGGGGCGAGGAGGCCGGCCTCCTCAGATAAGCCAAACACTAAACGAGCTCAATTATCATTATCCACGACACCGCAACTTAAACGGCATCGTGCGCGCGCCGTCCCAATAGGGTGGGGAGGGCGACCGCTTCCCCCTTTTCGGTCCCAAAAATAATCACTATAGGGTACGCCCACAATCAACCCGGTTCATCTCTTCCCATCTGCGGGAAAAGAGAGGGGTCTGTCCCCCTATCGTCTACCTATAACCAGAAGACAAAAAGTCTTCGTAGTCAGTCGAACTGTAGAGGCTGGACTAGCGCCGCCGAAAAAAAAAAGATACAAGTAATATTTGTATTGATTAATTATTCATCATGTGATTCAGTGAATGTATGTTAGTAAAAAGTGCAGTTGTGTGATTTTGGGGTCTTCGTAAATACTCCTTCGAGCCGGATGTCGTATCTTCGGATTCACCGACGCAGTGGCGACGGGAATTGAGCTACAGGAGCACGAGCCACAGGAGAATCTACGTTAGAGCGCCAGTCATCACCGTGGACACCGTGGATGAGCGGTGACGTAAGCGTATCAGTGAGTGAAGCGCAAACTGTAAGTTTAAATAATAAACATTTGAGTTATAAGATAATATAAAATTGAAGTAAATCTATTTGGACTTTAGAAAATTTCGATAAATTATTGACTTTTAAAATTTTAAAGTGTAGCTAGGGACTTAGAATAGATTCGCAAAAAGTGAAAAGACGAGGAACCTACGCCGATTTTGCAAAGAAGTTGACGATGGATGCTCTAATAAAGGTTCAGTACGAACCACGTATTAAGAATTTAGAAATCTCTTATCAATTTGACGAAGGCTTCTAAGGTGACCTCTCAAATCGGAGCAATATTTAAATATCCGATTAGAATAGAATCTGTGAAAGAGTTATGGGCTCAGTTTGAGTTCACCGCATCAAATAGTACTACAATCTGATAATTTGGTCCTCAAAGCTAGTCATTACACGATCTTCGATGTTTATGACGAAACAGAATAATTATTATAGATTACAAAATGGAGCTGGAATAGCTTTTGTCTCCTTTAGAGGCAAATGGTCATCAAACTTAGGAAGCTAAAAACATTAGGTTCCCTCATATAAACATTTCACCAATCTCTGGTAATCATTCAGAATGGATAAGTTTTAGAGACCTATTCACCTCTCTCATCCACAACAATAAGTCACTAGATTCTGTCCAGAATTCCAGAATCCAGTCATTATTTGAAAAGACATCTCACTGCAGAAGCAGATGTGGTATGTGTCGCAATAATTGATTGCGACACATACCACATCCGCAGGATAATAAAAGCATATATTGGGATACTTTAGAGAAAAGATATAACATATAATGAAAATATCTGAGAAACTGTACTTTGATGCGATACTTTATTTAACGGGATATAAGCACAGAATCTGGAGCAGCGCTCAAACAGTTACTAAACACAAGAAATGAGTGTTTACATTCATTGCCTAATTAAGGAATAAATATTGATGGTTGGGACATCATTGTGGTACATGTTCTCTGCTTAAAATTAGATGATGAAATTAGAAAACATTGGGAATTAGAAAACATTTTTGGTCGGATTTTAGATTAAGTCGTGTTGCAATAAAATAGCACACTTATTATTAATAGTATTAGTGTAAATAATATTCAAGTCAACAACAACGACATATTAAAGCTATTTTAGGAAATTGAGAATGATAGTTTTCTTGAAGACACTAAGAATCATTGTACTGAAGAGGAAGTGTGGAGAATTATATTTTACAATTATAAAATAAGATAGATCTGGACGACAGTAAAGCTTCCATTTCGTGACTCAAATCCAAAATGTGCCCAAAGAAACAATGAAGTCGCAGCCGGTAAACGCTCCACGTTTCTAGAGAAAAAACTGAAAAGGAATTTATAATTAAAAGTAAGATATGCCGATGTTCTTAAAGAATATTTGCAATTATCTCTATCTAATAATCCCAAGGAAAAATTAAAAGAATCCACGTATTTACCACATAACGCGGTCATTCGAGAAGATAAAAGCACCACAAAACTCCGAGTTGTCTTTGACGCATCTTGCAAGAATAGTAATGGAATATCACTAAATGATTTTACGACACTTAATTATGAGCTGGCGACATCATCCAATAAGTCTATTAGCTGACATGGTCAAGATATACCGGCAGGTGCTGTTGGATGTGAAACATTCCGATTATCAACGGATTTTTTGGCGGGAGAATACAAATGAGGAACTGAAACAATATAAATTACTACGTGATACCTTTGATATTTGTGATGCGCCATACTTAGCAGTGCGCACATTAAGCCAGGTGAGTAGAAGAAAGTATTGAATAGGATCCGTAATTAGTGTCGTTCGAGTAGGACGGATTTTACCTTAGAAAAGTATTATGAAAACTCCAATAATGGAGTTTTCATCATCATAATGCTTTTCTAAGGTAAAATCCTTAGCTAAATTTTTAACTAAAGTTGTGAAAAATGTATCAAATGAAATACTTATATCGCAACTGCAGAAGTTATTGCGAACTACTTATCCCCGCAGGCGTCATTCTCTCATAAATGAAATCATTTATATTAATAACGTGTAATGTTTACGAACTACTCGTAATTTATAACTATCTGTTTTTTTTTTAATTAAGGAGTAAAAGTCGCTAACAACAATAATTATTATTTTCTTATTGTCAACTGATTAAATAACGGCAATATTACTTGTAAGGAAACAATGTTTAAGTACAGTCAGAAACAGATTTTATAACGGATTATTTTATTTATAAAGGACAGCTAACTGGATTTCGGCGATGATCCCCTACGCTCGTCAGACCACTGCCTGATATAAAGTACTGAACACCAATCGAAGCCACTAAAGCATGAAAGCATGAAAGTTATCGGGCCTAGGCTAAAGCTCTAAGCGAGAAAAAGCATAATTTCATTTTCAGGTCTCTCAGAAGAGCTATTGTCAAAAGTAAAGTTGGATTATATAGGTGAAATTGGTGAGCGGCTGAACAGTGGCTCACCAATCCAATATGGACTAAGAGTCCTTGGATAACTAGTGCATTCTGGTCGCCAAGACTGTTCTAAGTAAATTTGGTTTCTTATCCCTACCATCCATGCACAAGTGAGAAGACTCGTTGGCCAATGACGCAAAAGAGAAGGCCAATCGTCCGGGCTTCTTTCAACAACATGAACTTCCATGGTGTGATAATTCTATGAGAGAAGTAATGACCCCACAGATGTTTTTTCACGTGATTGAATAACAAACATTCATCCATCCCTCCAAATAGTTCTAATTTTTTTAACCGTGGCTTCGCTACGTCACGCCCGTAAAACATATTATTTTTTAAATAAGAAGTACCCTACATCCTTTCTAATACCTCTAAGAATACGTGTACTAAGTTTTATGATAATCGTTGATTCGTTTTGGCGTGAAGTTGTATGAAACATTTTTCATTCACATCTGTAAGTCGATCAGTTGCCCTCAGTTCCTCCTCTCCATCAATGGGCCATCGGCTAATCACAAACCGCACGAAATGGGATACCATTTCTAGGAATTACTACATTTTGCGCATTAATAGTATTCGTAACATTAGTAATTAATTTCTGATATTGAGTTGAGTAAATATAAAGTATAAAGAACAAAAGAAATCCTCAAGTCCATCATGCATAATACGATTGTGAAGGAAAACATAATACAATACCTCAATACGCGTGATTTTCAGTTCTTTACGGCTGACATATGTATCACGCCGACTCGCTCCTGCACAAAACAATTTGGTAGACAATGCAATAATTTACATGTAAATTTCTTCACTCGACTAAGTACGCTGTTCATATCTTTTCCGCTTTCCCAAGACAATTAAAATACTCACGTGATATTTACTCGTAATTGTAATGAAATCATTATGTGACGTTATGTCATTAGCAAATTGTAGGTATAGTCTCCTTCTGAATATTGAAACTACAATTCAAGTGTTGTTAACAAATAATTAATTTTTAAAAGAGTAATTGTACTGCAGATCCCTCTAAGTGCCGGACGGATCAGCAGTACCCAGTAGTCTAGGAAGTCATGTTTTTACGGACGGTAACAATTAAGGTACAACAAAATCTCAAATAGAAAAGGAATAAATGTGGCCTATACGAATGAAAAAAGGGCACCACATTTTCAGCATGTATTGATACAACATACGAAAAAAAATGGATATGGATGAGCACGACAGCGCTCGGCACTCACTCGCTGATGAAGCGTGCTACGTGGGAGACAAGGTACTGGTCAAATTTTATGAACCGCACGAACCTCCTCAACATAAAGAAATGCGCAACCATCAATGCAGTATCTTTCTGTGGCCGGGGTCGTCCGACCTAAGGTCCTTGCGGTGTAGCATTTGTAATTGCCTTAACCTAATTGTTTATGCGACTACTTGCGGTACCGGTTACTTATGAAGTTTCCAACGAGTACCACCATTAGTCGTGGCGTTCAATATGCACGTAGTTGATATTACAGAATAGGTTATTTTCATAGAAGAAATGCACTGATAAGATAACTGCAACAGTATTTATATTTATATACGCGGTACAGATAAGTACGTAGTTGAACCGGGGCGACATGAGGCGTGGTCCTTATCACAATACACCTGTAACCACGGTTTTCTTTTGTAATCAACTTTGGAGGTAAGAATCATGATTGATTTGGCAAATGGGGTGAAAGAGGACATTTATATGACATAGGGCTGAACGCATATTCATTAAGCAAACTACTGCTGGGTTCTTTTAGCGTTGATGCGTTCGGTCACTCTGATGGCCGACTGTGTTCCGCATATTCGGCCACGGCTAAGTTTACCTACCTGTTCACTATTTTAACATCTATAAGTAGATGTTAAGAAACATGTATGCAGATAAAGAATTTATAACTTTTCGTGGTGACGCGCGGGGCCTCGCACTAAAAGATCTTTCAAAAGGAGCGAGAAAGTATAACTTTGGAGAATTAGCATGCCCCTAAAAAGAAGTAATAAAAAGGCAACGTAGTATCTAAAATAAAGTAAACTCACGCGTATTGTAAAGGAGTTATTAAAGGCAAAAAATTGGTACTTCCGTCGAGCACTGTTAAACATTGTATCTCCAGCACTTAAACCTTTTTTAGTATTTCCGTAGGGAAGCTTTGGCTTGTGGGAGATCAAAGTTACGACAGGTAAATTTCAATAGTATAATTTAACGAATTCGTTGATGCAAACATTGCTTGTTTGCTGATTGTGTTAAGTGTGGGTAGCTAGTCTTATCTTTAACTAGGCAAATAATGTCTTATTCTAGTGCGGGAATAAAAGGCAACTTTAAAAGTTTTCCGGGAGTATTAAAAATTTATGATTTCATACATTTCGATAGGCTCTTAGAGTATATGCTCTGCTATACCAATCTCAGTACGAACTCGAACATTTGGCGTGTTGCTGTGATGTTTTTATTCACCAGACTAATAAGAAAGGGGAAATAATATTCGCGCGTGTCATTCTTTTACCTAATATTCTTTACGACCAAACGGTTGACTAAAAAGCTATCTCCTGATATTTTCTGGTCGATCTTCATTCTATTATATTCGTATCTTATATATGTATTCTTACATATGCTTATGTAAGCAGACGATTTGCAGATTTACAGATATACTCCTCTGCTTTGGACCTCCAATCCTATTTCACAAACGAATGATGTTCTTAACGAGATACTACTATTGAATAAGAGCTATGGTCTGCACATAAATTTAGGAAAGACTCGATGCGTAATTATTAGAAGCCGACAATTAATGGACATAATTGATTAGGACAAGCTTCCGAAGGTTACTATCGGGAGATCCATAGTAAATTTAAGCAAGACTGAAAAGTTTAGGCATCCCTTCAGACCACAACCTTTCATGGCATGTGCAATTCCCGAGTTGCGAAATAGGATGTTTGGTACTGCAGCTTCTTTAATACACTAGAGTAAATGTCTCTCGATACCTCTTAAAATTTCCTTGCATCATTACTAACGATTTTGGTTGCATTTCCATAGCCACGGGAATTGACATAAATAGAACATCCGCGAGATAAACAAATATCACAAATCTTGACACGACCATGAATTAGTAACGCAATATTACGTTGTAACAAACGCTTTGGTCGACCTAAATATTATTTATTATTTAGGTCGTAGGAAATTATATTAAATACGCTATTACAATACGAAATAAAAATAATGTATTCAATGAGCTTGAGTTTGTACTTACCTTAAACTATTGGCAAAACCTATATGCATTGAACTATTACACCAAATTGTTTATTATTCAAAGTCACGATATCAATAACAGTATATTAAAAATGTTGTTTGCAGATACATACAAATATAGGCACCTATACCTATACTAATATTCTAAGGAGGAAACTTTGATTGTTTGTTTGTTTATTTGCATTGTATAGGCTCCGACTACTGGAGCGATTCGGAAAAATATTTTACCATTTGAATGCCGCATTTTCTAGTACGTTAGAGATAATTTATCAAAATTTCGATAATGTAACCAAACGTATTGAAAAAAACGTTCGTGTTTTTGTAAATCAATGAATTTTTGCCATATTTTGTGAAATATCCGTGCGAAGCCGGGGCGGAATGCTAGTACTTTATACTTTGCAATGTTATCTAGGAAATTTAATTTACACTTGATGTCGCTGCATGGCAGTGTTCAACGGAATTTGCAATTACAGTGTAATGAAAATCCGTCAGTCTGCCGGTTTGATACTGAAGGTGTGAACTTTATAGGTGTTAGCAAGAATACGTAGTCATGCATTGCAGCCGAATTGTAACTCTCGCTCACATGACACTTGTGACAGTGACAGCCTATGCTTTTCATGAGGTTTGTGAGTTTCTAGTTACCCCCTGGAAAATAAGGAAGAGCAAAGAGCGGCAAAATTGCGCAATCTATATGTTGATTTATATGTGCATCGGTTATCTAGCGGCTTCGACTGTTCCCCCTTCATATCATCACACGTCGGGCGGCGGTCTAGAAATTGTGGTCTTTAGAGGACCATACACTCCTTCTTATCACACACCTGGGAACACAGATGGGAAGGATGCATCCCAATAGTTATTTAAGATTAGCTATACTACTATTAACTTACGCCCGACCTCACTCTCGAGGAGGTCACCTCATGCGCGGCAGCTTAGGTTGGCCTTGCATTATAGTGGGGGCTAGGATAGCTCGTTGATCTATCACTTATGGGGTGAACCGTCCCCACCCCATTTTTAGGGGGAGCCGATTACGTTCCCTTCCAATGAATCGTAAGAACGTCCCGCTATAATAATAGAAGTTCCTTTGGTGCATTTTGTATATAACATTTCCAATTCGAAGCCTTCAACGTGAAAAAGTTATCACATCTCAAGTGGAGTCAAGTTTATAATTCTACATGCTCAATCTCTATCCTAACTTCAAAAAACTACGACTTTGTTGAAGAGACAATAGGAGCATTGTGAGCGACCCATCGGAGTGGACGAGGAAAAGTCGGATTAGTAATCCTGCGGATGTTTTCCCTTGAGTCGTTTAAAGGCGACTGCTCATTAGTCCCCCTGTAATATAAAAAAAATCGTGGCTGGTGTCGAATTCATACATAGAAGCAAAGCAAATACATTGAAAGATTGATATTTTCATTACTATTTTATATCAGTTTCAGCGATTATTTCCGACAAAATGAACATTTTGCGACGTTAAGACGCGGTCAAGTTAAAATTGAGTAGTATATTTTAAATAACGTAAATACATATACGTCCAGAACATTCAGCGAGATGATATTAACTTCACACTAACATGATTCACTTACACCTAGAGCTCCACCACGAGCTTAACCAGGATGTCAGTCTACCGGATTGTGGTTCTTAGTAGTTGTAGTAGAAAAATTACCTCATGGGCTATTAGTCTATGCCAGTCAGTTATTCCAGATTTAAATATATCATATGAATTTGACTTTATTCCAGGTTTCAACATTTAAAAAAAAATCTGCCATTGATTTAATTAGCTTTTTTATGTTAAAAAAAAAATCGAAATATGGACATCCATGTATCTAATATACACTTAAGCCTAAATTTTAGCGGAATTCGAAACTATAATTAAATATTCCAAATAAAAAAAATATTAATTAAAAAATGAGTTCATTTATTTTAGGTTTTATTCTAGGTTATAAAACGAATATTTTAAAGCTTATATCGTAATATTTTTATACCATACTAAGGATTTAGGGCAATTTGATGACAATGGACGCCTATAGATATCAGCACAATCAGAGGCTATAGAGATATGTTCTTATACACTTACCTGGTCTTTGTCTCAGAAATGTTGTCTATTCCTTCAATTTTGCGCGGTCCGCCGAGTGGTACGCATTCTCTCGTTGTTAAAACTATGTAAATTGTTATTGAAATACTTACTTATCTGATACAAAGACTTTCATTTGTCACTTTTACCTATTATCAATGTGCCATCGTCATCTCACAAAAGAGTTACTTCTCCTATCGCACACAAAAAAATAGCAAAGCAATGGAGCTACCTATAACCTACTAAGTAAATATTGTCTAACCACATACATTGAAGCGTGATGGCTCGAAAATTCCAGGGATCAAATTGATCGGTTTCATTACTCAATGGCGCGTGAATGTGGCCAATGATTTACTATGCGATTCTTATGTCTATATTTGGAACCCCCGACTCTATGACTCTATGATTGGAATGTGATATACTGGACAAGAATTGTAAAGTAATTAATACTTCCGATGAATTGATGTTGCTGGGAACTTCTTATTACTTCTCCATTTTCTCGAACGTTGCATTTTTTTATAACTCAAAAGTATGATAACAGTGGCATGACATCTATTTTAGATATAGATTCGAATGATTACAATCATAATAGGCATAAGGGCAGTATTAGAATACTCTGTACTAAAAGAAAGTAGAAATGTCGAACCGACGTCCGGTTGTACTCAAAAACCTGCGATCGCTCGATGGCATGCTTAAAAAAGTTATAACAAAGAAAATGGAAGTGAACTAAAATGCTTTCGCTGACGCTTTTTATTACTCCAAAATGAAAAAAAAAAATACTTAGCCAAGGCAAAGCCGCCTCGAATAGTATATCTTAGAGCTTACGGATTATAAACAACGACAATGAAAAGGATAACGCTTAAAGCGTTATCCTTTTCATTTTATGCCCGAACTGTTTCGTGTTTAGGCCTGAGTATACATTCGTAAACACAAAATTATTTTACTTGTATTGGATTGCAGGTCCATGTCGCTTAAAATTTACAAAAACCAACACATATTGTTATAAGTTGTCTAAAATGAAGAATTTTACAGACACGAAGCTGATAAGAAACTTCATAGAAGAACACTTTATTTACACGCGTAACTGACAAGTACAAACATGTGTTTCGTTTTAATCGAGTTGTCCATCAAACAGAAAATGGTGATAGACTTTTTATAAACACAGCGAATCCTATTTATAAACATAGAGGTTAAAAAAGTTTGCTTCTAAATATGGCAGTTTATGAATAGGACTTATGGGCTAATGATGTGCTATTTTTATATAATTAAGGTTGCCCTGCCTTTCTTCCCCGAGCAAATGGAACTATATGCATACGTGTAATTGTATCTGTAAAAAACAGCAAATCAGTTACACGCTTGTATTAAATTAAAATCCATCAGTAAGATTAGTGACAATAGCATTCTATATGTCCTCGCTGGAGTTTGCAAAGTGCATGTTAATTATTTGAAATATATTGGCCGTGACAAACGTAAGGATGAGCCTTTAATTTTTTAATTTGGATTGTCTCTACTTGGAAACACCGAATTGAGTGTACGATTCCATGCAGGATTTAAAACAAGCTGAGTCGGATGTGTGGTTGCCGCTAAAGCCATTTACAAGTAGATCAAAAATTGACATCTATTGTTGTCGTTTAAATATATTTCTTACTTCTATTTGCTATTTTTACTTAGTGTTTTCGTGGTACACAAATAAGAATACAAGGACAGTTGAGAGGGGATATGTTTTCTATTATGGGCGTTGCTATGCGTGTGTATATATATATATATATATATATATATATATATATCATTATCAGCCCGTATCGTTCCGCTGCTAGATATAGGCTTCTTACAATGAATGCCAAAACGACCGATCTCCTGCTACTCGTATCCATCCCGGACCGGCTTCTGCACGGAGATCGTTTTCCCACCTGGTGAACGGTCGACAAACACTTCATTTCTTTACTATGTATAAGTAGTAATAATAAGTGCACGGTACTTATTAACATTTAATAAATATCTAAGTTACATAAACGTTAACAGAGCCTAAAGGTAACTAAAACAATTCTTCTACAGAATTAGACTAATTATGATAATGTTATTCTTATTATACAATAAATTTAGAATATACTCGTAGTAATGTATTGGAATAAATATTTGTAAGCGTTTATTAGTAAAACGCTTTCTCACTTAAATAAAAAATTGTGATAAAATATAAAAAAATAATTTACTGGCCAATCAAGAAGCCAAACAAAACATTCTTAAATAAATAGTAACTAACGAGATATTATTAAAAATATATCTAATATACAGTACACATTCGAGATTATACATTTTTTTTATTTTAAGTATCTGTAATTATTTCTTAGATAGACGGTTAAAACTATAGTGTACTCGTACATTTTGTTCGCTTGTGATTCTATTTGATCTAGCAAACATTTATTATTTCCTAACGCGAACTAATAATTGTTTTACCTACCCAGCACAGCTTAATATGTAATATTATATAGTATGATAGTATGATTATGAATTGTTATCCAGAAATAATCAACAACAGTTCCGTAACAGTGACGCTAAAATAGAATATACATCGATTTGTGTTTATACTGCGTGCACTATATATGCACTAGTTCCATGCACGCCAATTATACGTATCGCTTTACGTATCTATAAACTATTTTTAGCAAATTGATACCATCAAACAGGCCATTCTATTTAATCTACATAATATTTTTTGTTTTATAATAAAGTTTTATAATACTTTTAATTATGGTAAGATAAATTCAAGTGTTCCATGAAATAATTATTAACTTCAGTAGTCTTTGCAGGTACTCATTTCTTATTATAAGATTTCTTTATCATACTAGAACCCATTTCACCTATCATTAGAGTAGGTGCATTTATATTACCACTGGTTAGTTTAGGCATTATACTTGCGTCTATAACACGAAGTCCTTTCACTCCATAAACTTTTAGATCATTTGCAACTACTGAGTTTATAGGAGTTGGTCCCATTTTACAGGTGCCTGCTGGATGGTATATGGTATTTACAAAGAAGTTTGCGTAACACATCCAATAATCTAGACTATCATATTCGAATTTGTCACATTCTGGTATTTTTATTCGCGGAATAAAGGCATTTATAGATTTAAAGAACTCTGTGTTTACGATTTTTGAAATTAACATAATTCCTTTAGCTGTTAAAATTAAGTCACGTTTGTCTCCAAAGTAATTAGCATCTATGATTGGCTTATCGTAGGGATTCGATGTGTTCAGCAGTATACTACCTCTTGAATATGGATGCAACAGATGCACGAAAAATAGGTAAAGTGTTCTATTTTTGTTACTATATTTGAGGATTGATTCAGCATATGATTGTTTATAACCAAGGCCACTAGCGATAAAAGTATTTATATCTTTGTTAAGAATGAGTAGATGGTTTTGAAATTCAGGGTATTTCAAATTTTTATTATAAGAATAGAAGGCAACTATATCTTCTACGCTACCCTGTGTTAAAAATCCAGTTCTATTGCAACAATATTGTTCTACAGAACAATTTCTTTCATTTCTCTCCTCTAGATTAGAAACATCTCCATAAATAGGCAGGAAAACCTTCAGATGATCCTGCAAATTTTTACCAACTGCCGGTAAATTGACTTTACAGAATATATTTTTAGATTGTAAATGCATTATGGGCCCTATTCCTGAAAGCATTAAAAGTTGAGGAGAGTTAATCGTTCCTGCACTTACAATTACTTCTTTTTTTACATAAAATTTCATTTTTTTCTTATTTATAACAACCTCTACCCCATATGCCCTCTTATTATTACTTATTAATACTTTGGTTACAAATGCATCCGTAACCAATTTTAAGTTACGTCTTTTGGAAACGGGTAGCAGATATGAATTATAAGTGCCATATCTAATGCCATTTGCAGCTGTTACTGTTGACTCACCACAGATACCCCGACCTTTGTATTCTGCAGAATTTAGATCTTCCCGCTTTGTGAAACGCTTCATACCAATGGATTCCCAAGAATCTAAGACCTTGTTATTAACAGCTGCTCGTGTACTGTTAAATCTATTAATAACTTGATATCCGTTTTTGCCGTAAAATTTACTAACATTTGGGTTACTTTTCAATAGCATATTTTGCAATGACTCCGCTTTTTTCTCGTAGAAAGCAACATTTTCTGGATTCCAGCTTGGATTTCCCTCAGCATACCAGGTCTGATAGTCTTCTTTCCTTCCTTTTACATAAAACATAGCATTTATCATGCTGCTTCCACCTAAAACTTTACCACGATTCCATAACACTTGCCCATTTATTAGACCTTGACTTGTTCTATTATTATTTATTGTTGTGTAATTCCAATCATACTTTGTTCCAAGCAAAAGTGATTCAAGTTGTGGTATCTAAAATAAGTATTTGTAATAATGTACTCATGCTTTAAAATAATAACCTGTATAAACAAATGTAAAAAAATTTCATATTTTGCTTCAGACGTGTTTACACTCATATGAAAAAAATTGCCAATCTGTGAAAATTATTTAGAGAGTAAATGATCTAAACATATCTTACGAATGCTGTCGTAGGTGGCTTTGGACCAGCCTCTAGTAATAATACGTTCCATTTCTTAACTTCGCTGAGCCTGTTCGCAACCACACTGCCCGCGGTACCGCCTCCCACAATGATAAAATCAAAATGAGCTCCATCTAAAACATACATTTAATTTTATCACTAAAATAATTAATCTTAACATTTTCCAGAATTTCAAACATTCTAGTAAAACAATTTTAACAGACTTTAAATCGGTTTATTGAAGTATCTTATAATTTAAACGTCTCTCATAGCTTCCAACTACCATATATTAGCGACCGATTGGCGCAGTGGTATAACATAAGCGTATATGACGAGTGCGTTATGCCACAGCGGCTACGATTTCCGCCTAGGTCTTGGATTATATCTAGCGGCTACGATTTTCGCCTGGGTCTTGGATTATATCTATGTATTATATGTATTTCTATACAAAAATTTCTGAAATTTATGAAACATATTAAATATATTTTCAATATCTAGTAGATCTAACACAATTCCTAAAGGTAATACGAGTATAATAAGGCCAGGCTTACGTTTTCATTATCTATAAATGGATTCTACTGTGTCAACAAAAAAAGGGTTAGACTAGCGAAGTGTTATAGGTCCACAAATTATTATTATTAGTTTATTGTATAAAGTAGTGTTTTGTTATAACGTATAACATCCGCGCACACCTAAGGAATCCTTAAATGAAACATTGCTCCATACTTCCAAACTTTAGTAATAAGTAGTGTTACATTGCAGCCTTATTTAACCTCAAAGAGATCTGCTAAGACCGCTACACTGTGTTATATCTATGTTCTTGAAAATTCCATTTTCGGTTTTTCCTTATTGTTGTATTTTAAAGAACACATAGCTAATATGAAACACCGACGTGTTACAAATTCTGCTGTCTGTGGGCATGCTGAAATTGGCCCCTGCCATTAAATTAGATTCGATAAAGCGCAAATCCTCATTGAGGAACACCGATTCCTTCCAAGAATGATCCGTGAGGCTACTGATTTTAAAAAGCATCCAAATTTCAATAGAGATTTGGATGATTTTTAAAATCAGTGGCTGGGTTCTTCCCTCTGCTTGGGACCCAGTGGTGAACATAATCAAATGAAAAAGTAAACATAACACCTCAAAACAGCAAGATATAATAAGTACTGTTTGCGTTAATTGGAACAACTAAAATTATTATTCTTCGGGTACTTTTAAACTAAAACTTAAAAACTTGGTACATCAGGACATCTGTCATCTCAGTTCACCCGTGACCATGGTTGTTGTAAAGCTTCTGAAACGTCGGTCTAGATAAATAATTAAATAAACCACGACAAAATCCGTAAAAGTAGTTTTATTGTAATGACTAACATTCGCGTAAACTTAAGACTTCAATATTGAATTTTAAATGTTAATTGCTGTGTATAAACTCACCTTGTAGTTCGTCAGATGAAAAGGTGTCAGTGAAACAACACTGAGTCGCGGCAATGAGTTTCACACTTGATGTGAACATCTCAGCAGATTTACACGTATTAGCCGAGGCACAGTATGAACTTGTATTACTGACAAATAAAAAAATAAAGTGATTAGATTATCTACAATGACACTTAAGTAATTTAATTGTAACATTAATAACCATGCGCCTGGACATGACCATTAGATGTAACCAATCAACATCATTGTCAATTTATACAATGTTTTTATTCAACCGACCTCAAAAAAGGAGGCGGCTGACAATTCGACTCGTATATTTTTGAAGTCTTTCAGCGCGTTAGGGAAAAATATGAGAATGAACTTTTACGATGCGCGTGCACACCGGCACCAAGAGCCGACACATAAAAGTTTCCACAATGTGTTATGTTAAAAACTTTCAATGCATTTGATAATACCTTTTTTAAATTATCAAAGTATAGATTTTTCTCCTCACGTACGGCGAAAGATAAAAATTTTAAAAAGATTTTTACCTTGTTACGCAAAAGAAATATAACTTCTATCACGTGTACACAACAACAACGACAATAGGGCCAGTACTAATATATTACCAGTTGGTGTCATGCTGTAGTACAACGGAATTGAATGTGAGCAATGTATCGGCACAGTAATTGGCATTGTACAATTTTTTTAACAGCTACTTTTTATTATAGATTTCGTCAATATAGACCAGTATAAGAAACTAATTAGAACAGTTTCGATTTTCTAGTTGTCATACCTTTTTATAAATTGTTCAAAATTATCGATATCTTAGGCTTGATTACGTCATGAATGGCATAAAGATGACTATAAGACTGCCTATATTTTATCGTTGCTTTTCTAAACTGGTAAATGTCAAATATGTCATGTTAAATTATCAATACATCCGCCTCTAATAAAAGCTCATAGCTGTCAAGCAATAGAAGCAGGAGTCGCTAATCAGCTTTGACATAGTCATTATTCATCATCGTAATTATCATCATCATTAACAGCGCTTATCGGTCGACTGCAGGACACATGCCTCTCTCAATGAACGCCAAGACGATAGATCTCCTGCTACTCGTATCCATCCATCCATCACTCATGATTCTCACTCAATATTATTTATTATTTAAATTGTGTTAAGTGATATTAATTACAAATGAATGGCGTGACGTTTGTTTTTGCTACTATAACTTTACATTTTTGTGCATGGGCAAAGGCCGACAGGTATCTTTATGCCAGTGATGACGTAATCAAGCCTAAACCATCGAAAATTTTAAATAATTAAAAAAATAACGACAACGAAAGAATTAAAACACTTCAAAATAGTTTCTTATATTTCTGACATTTGATATGCACAGACTTATTATTTCGAAAATTTTCTGGTATTGAATATTATAATAAAAGGATATGTGCAGTACAAAATTTTACAAACACGTAATAGCGACAATAAACCACTACATTCACTCCGACGTTCTACGGCGACATGTATAAATTAATTAATTAAGTATTACACATAGGTATGTTAAAAACAGATATATATTTTACAATTAGCATAATGGGTTTTAACATTTTATATTATACTTTAATTGATTTTTCTATTGATTAAATCTAGGAGCAAGGCGATTATGTTTCTTTCTATAAAGTGTTTTTTTAATTTGTCTTTAATGTTATTTGTTGTAAATCGCGTCGCGGGTAGGTTATTAAAGAACCGAGAGATATTCGATCGTCCGCTGTCCGTACGCATTACTTACACTCGTAGTAACAAGCCGGTTTCGAGTTATGACTTAGGTTAGTTAGGAATCGTAAAGATTCATTAAAAAAGTTTTCTTATAGTGCTGCAAAATGTATTTGCATGTGTATTGGAATAATCTTAGAGTGTCGGAAGAGGCCATTTTCACTATTGACAAATTGATTTTTTAATTTTAAGGGAACTATTGTTTTTAAAATTTTAAGTTGTATTTCGTAAATTTCGTCAAGATACGTTTTGTACGTTCGACCATAACTACTTAGACAACATTGAATACAGGAATTTGCAAGTGCACGGTAAAGCATAATCAATACTTTATAAGGGACACGTTTCTTGAGCAGTGTAACATTTGCAAGGAACTGCCTCAGTTTGTTACAGACATGTTCAATTTGTTTACTCCAATTTAATTTTTCGTCAATTATCAAGCCGAGGTAAGCTTGTTTCATCGCGATATCATGGATGGACAAGAACAATGTGTTTTATTTGGTGAGTATAGGCAAGAATGATCGTGGGGAACAAGATTTTCTATGGGGATGGGCTTAATGTGGGGAGACCTAATTACTAACAATTTTGCTTTACTAGGATTAATTACAGGGCCAGCATCGTGACACCATTTGGTAAGAACATCTAGATCCTTTTGAAGAAGGTGATAAGTACGCTTGTTACGCTTTTCCATGCTACAAAGAGGCAAGTATCATACGCAAATAGATATCTCATATTCGTCATCTTATGTCACCTTCCCCCCTATATTGTCCTTACCTTGTCGTAGTGGGGGGGGGCTTGCGTGCCACAATGATCTGTAGGGCTATATCTGATGGGTTCAACTGTACCGGCCAGGCCTGCGGTGAGTGGTCTGACGAAACAGGACTCCAGGAGACGAGGAGACTAGATCAGCTCTTTTCTAGAGCAGACCACGGGTCTCAACATGACTCTTTTAGCCATGGTGCGATGGATTCTTAGTTTCCTGAACACTGTTACTGTGCAGAGCGGCACTCTGCATCTATAGCGCTATTCATTACACTACACACATGCATAAATACATTCTCGCAATTACACACCCTACATAGACATACAAAATGTTAGTTGCACACGTACAAAATTTTAGTTAGGTTAGGTTGGGTTTATTAAAAACTGCTATGGAAGAGACGGCAAAGAAAACAAATTCCCAGGAGGGTACTAGCTATGCTGGAGAATCCCTCGGCCCTACAGGGTCCAACCCCATCGTATCTTTCACTTTCCGTCCCGTAGGGATTTCAACGGCTCCCTTTCGTAAATACGAACCCGCTAAGAACAATGGAAGAAACGATTTGCCAAATTACTCGGAATTGATTGAATTGGACCAAGTGGACGCTAGCCATTCGGGCTCTGCGATTCTCGCAATTAGTCAGCCACGATATAAGAGGTCCGTGCGTCCTTTGCTAAAACGCCGGAACACGGAGGACTCATCGTCGGACGAAAGCCCAGTAGCAGATGATGCGACTAATTCTGTCAAAAAATGTACAAAATCTAATCGTCATAGAGGGAGGCCGCCAACAGCTGGCCTCGCTAAGGCCAAGAGGAATGCAATCGCTGCTAAAAACACTGAAGTCGACCTGGAGGAAGATCTAGAGATGCGGACCAGTGTTAAGAGGATACAATCAGCTAGGATCCCTCGAATCTCTGAGAAATCCTGCTCTACTGCGGAAGCCCTAACAGAAGGTAAGACGGCAAGCACGTTAGGGGCTGAAATTTCTGAGAGTTTGGCTGATATTCCAGGTGTCGCCAAGACATCAAACCAGTTTAGCGACAATTGTATAAGGGCATTAAACACAGCCACCGCAGCCATACAGGACCCACTGCTTTGTTACTGAAGAGAACAGTCTCAGGGGAAACAGAAAAGCTACAGGCGAGCAATTTCAGAACGCAGAAGGAGTTGGTGAAGCTTCAAAAAGACAGAAGCTCGCTGAGGTAAAGTCTCAAAGGCCGGCTACTTCTATTGGTGTGTTACCCTCTGGGGCTAATTCCGAAGACCTCCTACAACGGCTTGTTCGAGAAGCAGTAACGCAGTCAAGACGAACCACACCAAGGGCGGCACTGATGGCACTCGCGGTGGTTTTTGTGGTTATTCGGCTTTATCCTGTGCTGCGAATCCCACACACCACTGGGCCCCACCCAGGGCCGGTGAAGGCGCGTAAATGCGTTTCCCCGCGTCAACAAAAAATACAGGAGCGTGACGAAAAAGTGATGAAAGCTAAAAGACTGCTCGTGGGATGGGTGTCAGCTCAAGTACGACTTCTCGATGCTCTGCCACTCCGATGCTTCCGATGTCTCGAGTTGGGGCTCGACGCGGTGAAGTGCAACTCGAGTGTTGACCGTAGCCGTCTATGCTTACGCTGTGGCAAAGAAGGTCACAAAGCTCGAGAGTGCACAGTAGAATCACCTCACTGTGTGGTTTGTGCGGCGGCCGGCAGGACTGCAGTCCATAAGACTGGTGGAAAGGCTTGTATAGTTGCTAATCCCAAGAACAGCAAACAGGCCAATAAGGTGTAAGGTAACCATTCTATTGGCGTCACGGGGGAAACGTAGATTAATAATGGCTCGTAAGATCATTCAAACACACTTAAACCACTGTGCAATGCGCAAATCTGCTATTCCAAAGTCTGATAGAGTGAGTGGTCTATAAAAGTAGCGGTAGTTGCTGAGCCTTATAACATCCCACCTATTACCAACTGAGTTGTTGACTATGAGGGCTTACAGGCGATTGCAACTCTTGGGTCGCCACAACCCGAGAGTGTGGATAGGGGTAGTGGCTACGTGTCAGCCTTTGCCGGCCCGGTGAAGATAGTAGGAATATACTTTTCTCTAAATTGGAATGTTGCTGAATTTGTGCGGCTATTGGACCAAATCAGTGCTTGAATATTCGGAGTCGACCTGGCCAAGTACTCGTAGCAGGAGATTTTAATGCCAAATGCGTACAGTGGGGCTCTTCAGCTACTGATACTCGAGGGGAAGTGTTATCTGTTACAATAAAACTACTTTCACGGACTTTATCGCGGTTTATTTCATTATCTAGCCCAACGTTTCAGAAGCTTTACAGAAACCATGGTCACGGGTGTAATGACTACCATTCGCGTAAACTTAAGACATCAATATGTGAACCAGTACGGAGTGGCAACGGCAAGAGTCGACACAATTGTTATGCAAATGCATTACACTCCATTCCTTCGCCCCTCCAACAGGCCACAGGCTACTCGAAAATTGCACTAAACACGACAAAGTAGCTGTCATTTTACAGCGGTATCGCCGGCCGTGGCGAACTAGCTCGGCTGCAATGCAGCTTGGCATTACTTCTTAAAATTATTTACTTACAAACAATACCTGTTGATGTTATGTTTTGTTTTCAACTAAGTTACCCTTAGTAGACTTATACGAAATACTTTGACTAATAGGTGCCTATGTACATACAGCAACTCAAGAGGCAAAGTAAACTAAAAAAATACTATTCACCTAACCTAGGTGTTAAAATTGTAAAAACACAGATACAAAGAAGGACAGATTTGCATCTTAATTTCTAAACGTAAGAAAATAGTAAATAAATACCAACTAGTAATTAAAATACAAGAACATCTTGTCTAGCTACTATACTTACCTAAAAACGAAGGATTACGAATGATTTCCGAAATGGTGTGCCACCAATACTTGAAATCGATATCAGAATAATTTACTGAAATATGCGTAATTTTTTTACATCGAGACATACAACTCAACACGCGTTTAGGAGCAATGAGATAAAGCTAATTTATAGGAAGGAGGAATCGTAAATCGTTAGTTTTCCGTTTGATAGCGGGATACGCATACACAAATCGCTGCTGTTGGTGTGGTCGATATTTCGATAGTTAGCGTTTGTTGAAATCACATTAATCTTTATCGAATCAATTACGAGTACTTTAAAATATTGATATGTATCGAATCGAATTTTAAATCGAATTTGGTATAAGTTGCCGTAGGTCAGTCAATGTGTCACCGAAAGTCTCTGACGTTGTTCTCGTCATACCTACTTACGAAGTACGAATACGATTACGATAGTTTTCAAATTGCATTCGCATGCCTCCCGCGCCCACGCACCGCGATCGTAAGTGCCGCCATTATTTATGCGTGTTGATATAGTGCAATGTTAGACGCTTGTACTTAGCTAGTAATATTATGTAAAGTAATGGAATATGTTGTTGAGGATATTTCTTGGATATAAATAGACTGAAATTTATGTTAGTGTTAAAAAGTTAATACTTAACAATGCGTTGCAATAATTATACGGCATCAGATTGCGCTGATATGAAATAAGTTTATAGAGAATGCTCATGTAAAATCATCCAACCCCACTGCCGGTTGTTACATAGTTTTACATTCATAAATTGTTTGTTTTCTATTTTCAATTAGCAGATAAATTGTATCAAGAATTTTATATGTAATAATTAAAATTACAAAAAAAGATTATTTTATTGGTTACATTAACGATTTAGGTCGACACATTAATTAACGATAAATTTATTTATTTAACTTGAAGCAGGTACATTCTGCAAGAAAACATTAGAATAGAATTAGAAATGTTTAGAAAGTGTTGTTTTTTCGTTGGAGGTAGTGCTACTACGAACAAAGAGGTACCTTTCGCTCACATAATACCACCGTAAGGCGACATCTTCAGTGTCGCGTTTCGTGCGGTTTGTGAGCAGCCGGTGGCACCTTGTGGGGGAGGTGAAGGAGGGCAACGCAACGGCATAGTAATTATGTCGATGTTCATGGGCGCTGGTAGTCGTAAAATGGCTCCGATTAATCGTTTGTCCCTCTATTCTATAAAAACAAAAAGTTTATTATTTAATGAATATATGAAAATTATATGCAAAATCGTGTGAACATAACACCACAATAACGCTTTAGCGCTTCAATGTCGATAACGTACGCGTTATAAGAAGAAAAAAAGAGAAACTAAAATTATAAAAATTTAAATCACTTACTGCATTGTGTTTTCTATTTAGTCGTTACTTCTACAACTAAACCATGAAACAAATTCTACAGTTACTCGGTAATATTTTGAAATAGTATTTTGAGAAAATACTGAAAATTCTATTGGATTTCACAAAGTAACATTTGCTCTATATTCTCCGGTGTCACGAAAAATATAAAGGAAATATTTTATGTTAAAATGATCACCACACTTGATACATAAAACGTTGTAATGATGTCAATAGTTTGCGAGGACTGGCAAGAAGCTAATATATATAAAACACTTATCTGTTTCTGGCACGATATTTGAATAGAATAAAGTACAGTAAAGTCAGCTTAAGATATTTGTAAGTGGACTTAATTTGTTTCGTTAATTCATAAGTTTGTGTTATTATTTTTTGACTATTTTCGGTATGTTATTGTATGTGTGATAGATTGGCACCCATAAATATCAGCACAATTTCTATACCGATGCGTTACCTCCTTTTTCGAGGAACCCCAATTGACCGCGGGATACTCACAAACCGCAAGAAATGCTACACCTAATATTTAACTCTATGTCGGTGTCATGTGAGCGAGAAGTACCTACCACCCCGTTCGAGCAGACTCAATTCCGCTGCAATGCAGCATGATATTACCTGTTACTTAAATACTTCAAACTCAATAAAATAACAGAATTGTCTAGTAGTACCATACATTTTTTCGGGATATAAAACTACAATTTAAGCATGTCAAGCCTCGGGTGACAGCTAGTTTTTTATATACATTTAAGACGTGAGAGTAACTAAACGTTATCGTAATAGTCGACGACTGGCTGCCTCAGTTGGTAACATGGCGGTTAGACTGTGTGTCACACCAGAGGTCGCGGGTTCGAATCCCGCCTAGGTCATGGATATTTATATATGTAGGCTAGGCTAGTGAGGTGTGATAAGTCCACAGATATTATGATATAATATTATTATTATTAAAAAGAGAAAAAATATATAACGGACAGATTATTTAAAGGTGAAGTATTAGCCTGTTTGATTGAACACTGCCGCGTACAAATCTTGGAATATGGAAGAGGTCACCCGAATATCACTAGCTACCACTTTAATACCAAGTAAACAGAAAAATAAGTAAAATTTTGGTCATTGACAGTTGACACTTGATGTCCTACTCAAGTGAGTGCAGTTGTGCGTGCCGTAATGTGTGCATGGCTTTATTTAGTGGAACTAAAACAAATATTGAAATATCTTCGTTTTGCACACCTTCAGTATATATTCAACTGTACCAAATTTTAAATACCTATATTCGGGCAATTCTTCAAAAAGGGGTGGGATTTTCTCTTCTTCGCGTATTAACATACTCTCGATTTATAAAATTACTATGTTCCTAATATATTAATTATTAAGCTATATATTTTTCTTCGTCAGTTTTCAGCTACTGTTTTGTGTAGGTCTCGTTGGGCTTCCAGTCCAGTATTTGCCACCACCAGCACTACCGACTGTTACATAGTTTTACATGTATAAATTGTAATAGGCCATAATTAAAAAAAAAAATCAACTAACATCTAGTTAACTGTTTTCAATTAGCAGATACAAATGTATCAACAAAGTAGGTTACAATTAAAATTACAAAAAGTTTAATTTTATTGGTTAGGTAAACTACTAGTTTGACACAATAACTAAAGATCAATTTATTTGTTTAATTGGAAGCAGGTATATTCAGCAAGGAAATATCAATATCATTTAGGTATATTATAAGCTATCAAAGATTTGAGTGGAATAGTTTAGAAGGTGAGGTTCTTTACAAGAGGTAGTGCCCGATGCATTGCAGCGGAATTGGGGCAGTACGAACAAAGAGGTACCTTTCGCTCACATAATACCGCCGTAGAGTAAGAACTTCGGTGTCGCGTTTCATACGGTTTGTGAATAGCCGGTGGCTCATAAATAATATATAAAAAAACGAAATAATCAATATTGATATAAAAAAACGAAATAATCAATATTGATTTACAAAAAGATACAAGATATACGATTTCATAGTGAACTGTTCTACCAAGGCACCCATGATTGTACATAGATATAAATTATTGCAATTTCAACAAAACGTGTATGATTTTAAGTCGTTTTTACAATGCAGATTATATTTAAAAATGTGCAATATTTCGACTTATTTCCTTGCAAAGTCAACTTTACGCGCATGTGTTTAAGTTGTTCTTACAAAGCGTAAAATTTGGTAGTGGGACGGTTATGAGACGCTCGCTGTATATCCTGGTATTTTCCTAAATCATTGATATTTAATGGCAGTTTATGTCGACATTAACACTTGTATATATGACACATTATACAAATACCTTAAAAGTTATCTATATAGACTAACTTGTGCATACGAGATAGCTAAGTTTATTGCAGCATAGTGGCTGATTGTACTAATGTGTCTTTTGTGCTACTTGCCTTATGATGAAAATGTGGTCCATGGTGCCAAATCTGCTCCGGTGGCTGGAATTCGACAAGCTTTGTAGTGAGACGATTCGTCAAGACTCTAAAGAGCAACATGTAAATATGGCCAAGAAGTGAAATTGGTCTGTAATTTTGAAAAAGTGATTTGTCACCCCTCTTAAAAAACAAAACAACGTCACTTTAAAGCTATGCCTTCATGTTCAACGAACATGTTCTCCGTAGGCCGGTAAACGTCGAAGGTACTATTATCGAAGTCGTAGACGAATACTACCTCGGGCAACTATTGCAATTAGGTAGATATAAATTAGAGAAGGAAGCCGATAGAAGAAATCAGTTAGGTTGGGCAGGCATTCAGTAAGCTACGTCACACTCTCACGTCGCCTTTACCTCACGGCTTGAACACAAGGGTCTTCAACCAATGTGTTCTCCCCGTGATGACCTACGGGGCCGAAACATGGCCTCTTAATTTTGGACTGGTCCGCTAGGTTGCGGTAGCTCAACGGGCTATTGAACGTGCAATGCTGGATGATTCTCTGTCCAACAGAATTCGTTACGAAGTCACAAGGCAGAGAACTAAAGTATCCGATATCAAGCGACGAGTGATCCCGCTGAAGTAGCAATGGGCTGGTTACACACTCGGAAGACCAGATGGATGGATGGATGGATGGGATGTCGCGTTTGGGAAAACGAAGTGTTGGTCGGGTGGTTGGTGGGAAGACGATCTCTGTGCTTTAGCCGGTCAGTGATGGATGTGAGTAGCAGGAGATCGGTCGTTTTGGCGTTCATCGAAGGAGGCCTATATCCAACAGTGGACCGATAAGGGCTAATAGGAGTTGATTGATTATTGTATTTCTGTAAAAAAACTTGTTAAATATATTTTTTTAACCTCAATTTATTTAAACTCAGTTTATAATGTCAATAGCCTAGCAGCCAGAAGTCAGTTTCAATTATTCCAGAGAATAAATAAAAATAGATAATTTCTAAAATATCGGAATACGATCTTCTTTTTGTTTTTTTTTAGTTGAGTTAAACACTTCCTGTTTCTAATGGTATATTCAGCACGACGAGTTATAAAATTGTCCGTGTATATGTGACGTGATACGGGGAGTAGATTTTGGTCATTTATTGGTTAGTAAAATAGCCGGAAACTTATATTATTACGATAAATTGAAGTATGCCTGATTAAAATCAGACATGACGCCTAAATTGAGGATAGACATACAGATGTACATATAGACTTATGAAATATAGATTATGAGTTAAGAAGCCTAAATATATCATCTTACTTAAATATTATCCATTTCAACAATATTACACAATACATACAGGTTAAATTTATAACCTCCTTCTTTTTGAAGCCGGAATTTTTTTTATGATTCTAGCTGACCCGGAAAAGTACTAAGTGGTATGAAAAATAGATACTATCCAATTCTCAGAGCTACTGAATATGCACATAAAATTTGATATAAATCGTTAAAACCGTTTCGGAGGACTTACTTTACAATTCTCGTGTCACAATGTTAGAGGGCATCTAACATTGTGACACGAGAATTGTATGTATAAATTCACCAGCTATTTTGGAAGCCTTCAAAAATCATAAAGCTCTCTTAGAAGGTATCATAAAGCATTAGTTGAAGAATTGGAAGACAACGTTAAAAGCAATATTCTGAAATCAATTTCGAGTTTCTAAAGATAGACACGAAATATGTTTTCCTTCATAGAATAGGGGGCAAACGAGATATCGGACCCTTTCTACGACTATCGGCGCCCTGACGATTTGTTGTTCCGGGGCACCTCACCAAAGGTGGCACGGATGACACATCTTTCATTGAAATACAAATCCTTCGCTTGGATCAGATAGTTGTGAGAAATGGAACATAAACGTAATATGAGAACGCAAACCCACGACGAAGCCTTTTATCATCGTACAGTACTATTGACGATTGCCTAAATAAAGCAACACCTAAACTCATATACAACTGGACACGGTTTCCTTTATTTGTGTCTTTTGTAATATACTTAGAGGGTTTTTATTAAAACTGTATACATATTTAGAAACCACGCTTTAGATATTACGGCTTTTTTATTCTTTTATTTGTCTTAGTACGTAGCACGGCATAGCTGCCACGTGTGTTATGTGTAGCATTTTAAAATCTTCCTATGTATAAGATTTTAAAAGATGTATTATATTTGAAAAGTTTTTGTTCCTTCAGAACAACCCATTTAGTAAGAGGTAGCGCCGTGCTGCATAGGAGGAGGTAGTGCTATGCATGGTGCATAACACTACATCCTCCTATGCAACGGAATTGGGCCGGCACGACCAGGGCGGTCCCTCTCGCTTACTAAAAACCGATTTCGCATTTCGTGCGGTTTATGCGTAGCGGGTGGCTCATTGGATCCAGTCCAATAAACATAATCTTCCAACTGGGGCAATGAAATGACTAGTTTTTTTATTAATAATTGTAACGCCGTGCTAGCGACGTGCTGATGTCAAGCCAAGGTCAAAGCCAATCCGGACCGAGCCGATTTGTGCCGAAGCCAAGCACAATCTGGCCCTATTTAGGGACACATTTATGATTTGTTCAGTCCTATTTACTTGAGTGAAGGGTAAACTCTGTACAAAATAATAAATAATTACTTGGAACAGTAGTTGTTATTTTATACTCTACTTTATAAGAATAAAAAGACTTTGAAGTCCTACTCGTTTGAGGATATCGGCCGTTATCTCAGTATGACCGTATAAGCATTGAAGATTTGAAAAATGATGCTCTGAATATAGACTGGTCCCTGGTTTTTGCGGCAGGTACAATAGATGATAAAATACAAATATTTAATTCCCTTGTTATCGAACTTTATGATAAACAATAACCTATTAAGCCGGTAAAATTTAAACATCTGCCAGGACCATGGGTATCAAATGATATAAAAATATTTACATATTTAAAGCACGCTGCCAAAGCAAAATGTAGGAAAAGCTGTTCCGACGAGCATCGAGCAAAATACGCTACATTAAGAAACCGCCGTAATCGAATGTTCCGTGATGCTCAGCGTCGACATATTCATGAATCTGTCGAGAAAGTTGACCCATATAAAATATGGAAATTTCTTGAAACTCTTGGAGTTGGTAAAGGACTCAGATTGTAGTGATTCCAATGTCATAGATAAAGATACTCTAAATCAGCATTTTTCATCTTCCGCCTCCTACGTCAATCCAATTACAAAATCTAACCCTTCTTTCTGTCGTGTCATCTTCTAACTTTTAATCTTTTTTATTATTCCATTTTCCATAAGTGAAACTGAGAAACATGCTATGTCTATATCATCGAATACTATTGGAGTAGATGGTATAAGTCGTAAAATGATTATTCCTATTTTAGAAATCCTGTCTCCTGTTCTTACTAATAGTTTTAATTTTTCCATAAGCTACGGCGTCATCCCGACTGTATGGAAAGGTGCTAATATTATCCCTTTACCCAAGTGCACTCGACCAAAATTGGTGACTGATTATCATCCTATCTCAGTGTTACCATTTCTATCAAAGGGTTTAGAACGTCTAGTATACCATCAGCCCTTTACAGTCATCTTAAGCTCTTTACAGTCGGATTTCAGATCTGGTCATAGCAGAACTACTGCTATGATTAAGACCACTGAGGACATTCGCTATGGATAATAAACAGCCAACTGTACTTATACTGCTAGTTTTTAGTAATGCTTTTAATTCAATTGATCATGATATCCTTATTAGTTATATATTGCAGTCCGTAAATTTGTCTTCTTCTGTGATACAGTAGCTTCGTAACTACCTCGTGGGACGCTGATAGAGAGTAAAAATCGCAGAGAACTTTACGAGCTGGTCCCCGGTTGCTGCCGGTGTTCCACAAGGTGGTGTCTTGTCTCCTCTTATTTTTATTCTTTGCATTAATAATATATTTCTTCTATATATTTATCTATTTCTTCTTCCTTTCATCTGTACGCCGATAACCTGCAAATTTATGCATGGTCAACTTTAGACGCTTTGCCCTCTGCTATTGACGCCATAAACCATAAACAAAGAAAGTGGCTGGTGTAGTGCTCAGTGGAGTAAATAGCATGGTCTAGTGATAAATCCTGTTAAGACTCAAACAATTATTATTGGTAGTCCCGACATGATATCCAGGATTAACAGGAGCACGCTTTCGCCGGTGATATTAAACGTAGTAACAATTCCCTTCTCTAAATCCGTAAAAAAACTTGGTGTTTATTTAGACGAACACCTGTCTTGGACACATCACATTAAGCATGTTAGTAGGAGGGTTTTTGCGTCGTGGCATTTTATATGACGTCTATGTAACTTACTTCCTATCTGTACTAAAAAAACAATTTCTGAAGCGTTACTTTTATCTGATTATGTAGACACCTCGTTCGTAAAGTTTACGTTTTAGTTTACTTGACCGAGGAACAACTTAACAAGCTAGAGCGCCTTCAGAATTTGGGCATTAGATTTATCTTCGGCGTACGCAAGTATGAGCATATAACTGAATACCGTTTGAAACTCGATTGGTTACCGGTTCGTGCTCGCCGTAATGTCCGTATGATTACACTATTGTACTCCATTTTATTTGACCCAAGGACGCCTATATACTTAAAAGAAGATTATATATATATATATATAAGG
>JAFELO010001773.1:133948-165868 GCA_017140195.1 Eumaeus atala
GTTGATGTTGTTCGATCACAGGACGAGGAAGGTCGTTCCTTGCGGTTAAAATAAGCATTTGTGACATTAATTTTTCCATTAACGTAATTGATTATTTACGTTACAACCGCGTCTCTTTCGGAGACGCCGGGGAAATAAAATATTCCATCATCATCAGCAGTCCATGCTGCGAAAATTTAAATGCGAATAGATCGTGATCGGCCGTCTTAGAATTCTTCTTTGCACGAATAGAAACTGATATAGTTTTGAGTATACGACGGGAAAGAAGCGGTAGCATTCCGGGCCGTATTATTCACAGAGGAAGACGCGGCGGATCGCTATTGTTTTTATAAATAACAAAGTAGCATTTTATCATGCAGGAACTAATGAACGAATTTGACCAAAATTTGGCACATAAATATATTACAATCTGGAATAAAGTAAAAATCCTTTTTAAAGATTTAAGATATAATGAATCCCTTGTCATTGTGATAGATTTTACGCTGATGAAATGCGTGAAAAACGTGGCTTAATTTTGCAAATTTTAACTACCATCAACCCGCGGTCTCATCCGCGTAACTCTGGTTCCGACTCCAATTATATAACGTTCCTCAGAACATAACTGTTCAACACAAACATAACTTTTCAGCTCGGGCGAGTGGTTCCTGAGATTAGCGCGTTCAAGAAAACCAACAAAGTGTTCGGCGTTATATTATTACTATAGCTATACCCGGTATTATTGTCAAGACAAGATCGAGTCTCTAATCATCGACTACTATTACAATTAATGAGAATATTCCATGATATTTTTTAGCCTAAGCGTAATTTAACACTGTAGTGTTATCAAAGGTCCTAAATAAAAAAAATTAAAACCAAAAGTGAATAGGCTTAGGTTATTATGAGCTACCCACCTTTGTAGGGAGAAGAGAAGTCTTCAAATTTCTTGAATTTGAAACCATAAGCGATTGGAATTAGGTTAATGTAAAGTAGCCGCCTCATTCAACCGTCACTAATGAGCCACCGGTAATTTATGAACAGTACAGTATAGGTGACTCCTGGTCGTAGTACCATGTGATCGAGAGATATATCACGGATCGTGCTGACAGAATTAACTATACTCAACGAAATTAATTCCATTGACTAAACCACGGTTTAACTGATTAAATTTAATCACGGGTTAAGACTAAAGTGGGCGACGCTCTATTTTATTGTGGCAGAAGGTTTTCCGTTCAATCGTTAAAGACGTCGGTAAAACTTCTTTCCGTAAAAACATAGTTTTCAGTTGTGTATCTGGATACACAACTGAAAGTTATGTTCTGGAATGCTCTGGCCTGAATGGCAAAATCGTCCTACTCGGACAGACACTCCTTGACCATTCCGTAGACATACTACTTATTAGCGAAACGCACCTTTCTCAAAATTTTAAATTCAAAATTCCAGGTTATCACATCTACCGCATGTACCACATAGGCACTGCTGGCTGACCCTGGGACTGGCGGTCTGTGTGGCGCGCCAGGTGATGCACCAATCGTTACCGCAGGTTTCTACGTTCCACGTTCTATTCGGAGGGAGGCCTCTCAAGATCTACGCGACCTACAAACAACCAACGGACCCGCTGGTGCTCTCCCGACATTCACTACCATTTCCAAACTGGGGAACAGGTGGTAATTTCCTGGGACCTTAACTGTAAGCACCCAGCCTCGCATTCGTACACCAGCTACCCATATTGGATTTGGTTATACAATGACTCCATGTCCGGCACGTACGCGGTGGTCGGCCCGGACCTCTCGACATGCTACCCGTCCATCGGACAGCCGGGCATGCCTGGCACCATGGGCATAGCAATCAGATTTGGCATCACGGCCGCCACAGCGGTCGCGACCATTAATAATGACCTACAGTCTTATCACGTCCCAGTTATCTTGTCCGTCAAAGGGACCCTACGCGCCAAATGGCCCTCCCGGCCAGACCTACAACCGATTGGCAAAATTTTAGACACCATTTAGAGCAGACATGTCCCACTCTTCTAGTGCTGACAACCGGGGATGTGGACGAACTGGTTCAGGCGTTCAAGTCGGCAACCGTCAGAGCCAAACATCAGGCAAACTGCGAATTCACGGAACAGCAACAGTCATTTCGAGCCTCCATTACCCTTTTCTATACAGAGACTAATCAGAAATAAAAAGGAACTCTGGCGTAAATGGCAGAATTCCCGATGCCCCAGACTCGAAACAAAATTAATCCAACTAACCAATAAAATTAACACCGAGATTTCAGATATATACAACCATAGATGGGAGCGGAGGATAGATGTTGCGGCGGACAACTGGGCCTCATTGCACCAACTAAGCCGCCAGCTCTCCAACACTGCCATACCCGTGTGCCCTACTATTTGAAGATGGAGAGCTACCGCGCAGAGGACAGGGCTGACATACTCACCGGATACCTGGAAGGTCAATTCTCCCCCTTTTCCACCTCAGCCGGCGAGCATGTGGAAAAGATGGTGCAGCACGTAAGCAAGTTGCAAGTCGTCTGGGTCGGCCTCTTTTGAGGCCTATTTATTTCCCCTGGAACAGTCCAGCGTGCCCTGTCATTGCTCAAAATTAACAAAGCCCCAGGCCTTGACAAAATAGCCAACCTCATGCTCAAACGCCGAACCCCAAGGCTATAGAAAACATTACGCGGCTTTTTAAAGGCATCATCCGGATGAGACACTTCCAGAGATTTGGAAGACTGATCTAGTTATTATGATGCCGAAACAGGGGAAAGAGATAAGAAAATCAGCTAGTTATAGACCTATCTCTCTCTTAGCTACAATTTCCAGAGTCTTTGAGGGACTACTCCTTAAAATGATGACTCCTTAACCTGCCGCAGCGCCCTGAACAATTCGGCTTTAGACTAGGGCACAGCACCACCCTTCAGCACGTCAGAGGGATACATATGCTCACCGGCGCGATGAACGAAAGTGAAACGGTTGGCGCCGTCTTCCTGAGCATGGAGAAGACCTTCAACCGTGTCACACACAGCCTTCCTTGCGCTATCCATGAACGCAGCCCACATGGCCCAAAAGCACCAGAAAATGCTTAATCTACTACCGGATCTGGCTCTAGAAATGGCGCCTGTCAGTGAACCCCAGTAAAACACAAGTCCTTATAATTTCCAAATCCTTACGTCCACCACCCCAGTTAACGATTGCCGGCGAAACGATCCCTTGGGTCCGCATCGCCAAGTACCTGGGTGTCACATTGGACCACGCCCCGACTATGAGAGCCCACGTCAGCGCAGGGGTAGCGGTAGGGGTAGCGTAGCCAACACAGGGGTTACAACCCAAATACTACGGCCAGCTACCAGTTAAAGTCAAAATGGCCATATACAAGACATACATACGTTCGAGGCTCAGACTTTTATTACTTTCAGATAACATCATCGCAGAGAAATGATCAACTTGTCCAGAATCCGCAAGGAATTTATCCAAAAATGATGTAACTTTACAGTCGTTTCCAAAGGAACGGAATTTTTTATCGTTAGCAGGTAATTATTCCCACTTTATAGTATAAAAAAAGAAGTATACATTACAGATGTAGATTTGCTCCCGCGTTTCGTTTATAAGACAATTTACAAGACTTTCGTATAACCCATTATGGGCCAGGGAGGGACTGCGAAAAGGTGGATTTCATTTTGCTAATAAACTTGTTTACGGACATTGGTCTCTCATCACTTGATGAATAAAAACAACTTTTATACAAATTAAAAAAATTATGCCAAATTTTAAACAGTAAATTGATAAAAAAATTAATTGGGTATTTGTGTGTTGTATATAAAGTTTATTTATTTATTCAGGTGTTAATTTTTATGCGATTTTCACAATTTATTAAATATATTTTTTTACATTTGCGATCGTTTTAGATTTCTATGTGTAGTTCAGAAGAATTAAAAATTAGATATTTTTTATAAGAATAGTTTTTATTCATCAAGTTATCATGAATTTACGTCAAGAAGTGACATCAACTATGTAGTTCACTTACTATGAGGTGATTGATCTCGCTAGGCCATTTACAATAAAAATATATTGCCTTATAAAAGTATATGCCAAAGAGATTTGTGTTCCGGAAATTAATGGTGGAGCAATACTCCATTGATGAAGGTCTGTGTATGATTAATGGCTCGTTATACTAATGAGTATTGAGACGGATTTTGACGTTTATGTGAAAATAGGCTTGCAGGATTATTATATTTTCCATCGAATGACAGTAATTTCCATCGAAAATGTAGTTATTATATGTATGTCACAGTCGGACTGTATAAATGGTCGTATTACACTACGGCTAGTTATTTCGAAGAACGGGACCGTTTTATCAAAGCGCAATATAAAACGGCCCTGTTTTGTAATGTAGCTAGCCATTATGTAATGCGATTTATACAATCCGCGTACGTTGAGTATACCGAAAATGCTGCCAATTACGAGATGTTTTATTCCTTTTCGGGAGTATTTTCTTTAGCTAAAATTTTGTAAGAAGTAGTTTCATTGACGCATTACTGCTGAATCAGACAGGCACGACCGGGTTGCTCACATTATACTTGAGTGAAGTGACATGTTACGTTTCATCCGTTCTGTAAAGTTCCAGTTTCCCATTCAATGGATGAGAAATGAAAGAATTGTTATACCATGAAAATGAGTAGACTTTAAGCTTTTCGAATAAGGCATCTAATTTTCTACATTTCACAGATGAAATATATTTGTCGTAGCGTTACGCTACAAAGCCTGTAGCCTTCCGCGACAAATGGACAGCCTAACATTGAGGGAAAATGTAAACAAACTCATCAGATTTATTATATTAACCATTGCTGCATTGCAACTCAATCGGTCTGGCACGACTGAGGGAGGTTGTATGCCTACTTCCCTGGTGGCCCGTACGAGAATCACGTGAAAAAAAGGAAACACTTCTGTTCTACCCTTAACCGTGTAAATATTTGCAATATTTAAAAAAACAGATTTTGCGCGTATCCTAACGTATAAAGTTAGGAAATAATAAGTGAAATTTGATCAAATCTCAATTAGTATCAATTGTGATTAATTGCTGAAATAAAAGTGAAGAAAATTGTCAATATCTTTGAGATTGTGAATGGTGATAATAGATTGTAGAGAGTTTCGGATTTTCAAATTCATTGACAAGTCACAATCTTTCGTAGTATGAGGAGTAAAGCAGTCCAATAATTTTGATGACTACTGACACATATAAATATGACGTGTTGTCGTCCTAGCCTCCGTTCATACATTGGGATAGCGGGATCTCACTAAGTATACATTATCTGTACCTTATCTTTCCTTATATTTTATCTTAATTAATATAAAAAGTAATATAAAATGTATTAGTATCGATATTGTATCCCACTTTCATCATTGAACTTCAAAGTTCAAACGACAACAAATCTAAAGGAGCTTTTCTTCAAAATTAAATATAAAATGCAAGACATAAAAACAAATCGTATTAAATTACGAAAAGACTGAAAAAAAATTTGCTACAACATTATAAGTTTGTAAAAGCGCTTTAAAAATTAACGATATTGAATACACATAAGTATTGAACTTGGTATAAAGAAAATGTTCTACAATGTTAATTAAAAAGTAAAAACATAGAAATGTAACAAGAGCGAAAATAAAGTTAACATACAATTTAAGCCTTTGCAGAACAGGTTATTGTTGTATCGTGCAACGAGTATATGTGCCAAAGTTAGATCGCGTGTATTAAGATAAGCCCCAGGGTCCTGATAAGTGAGCAAGCATAACATTTGAGTATTCAACATGATTTCCCTTACGACTTCATACGCGTTAAATGTTGCAGTGAGGTAAAAACTGTACTGTAATAATAGTTGGTATCTTCTGGATTTGCTCCTGCATGCAGTACACTTGGAAAAACACACATACCCATAAAACATTCATATTATTCACCCTAATAATATAAAGCTGAAATTTGTTTGTTTGGATGCGCTAATTTCAGAAACTACTGACCCGAAGGGATTAAGTATTGTTTCCTTGAATAGTTCAATTATCGGGGAAGGCTACAGGCCATATATCATGACGATACGACTAATAGGACAGGAGTTATGGGGGGAATCCGCGGGGTGGCGCTTGTTATGAATAAACAAAATGATGCCCTGAATTTTATGTCCGATACGATCTCTGATAGTTCATTCAAATATTCACGCACTTACATACGTTTTCATTATTCCTTAGAACAATGGATAATTACATTGTAATCGATTTACCAATAAAATAATAACGCACTGAAAGAGAACGTATACGTTACAATAAAACTACTTTTACGGATTTTATCGCGGTTTATTAAATTATTTATGTAGCCCGACGTTTCAGAAGCTTTACGGCAACCATGGTCACGGGTGGACTGAGATGACAGATGTCCTGATGTATCAAGTTTTTAAAAGTACCCGGTGAATTATAATTTTAGTTGTTCCGATTAACGCAAACAGTACTTATTATATTTTGCTGCCTTGAGGTGTTATGTTTACTTTCTGATTTTATTATGTTCACCACTGGATCCAAGCAGAGGGAAGAACCCAGCCACCTTCTCTATTGAGATTTGGATGTTTCTTAATTTCAATAGCCTCAAGGATCATCCTTGGAAGGAATCGGAGTTCCCTAGTGAGAGGATTTGCGGTGTATCAAATCTAATGTAATGGCAGGGGCCAATTTCAGCATGCACACAGATAGCAGAAAATTTGGAACACGTTGGTGTTTCATATCGGCTATATGTTCTTTAACGCGAGTTTTTATAGATCTTTTAGTTTGCCCGATATAGGAGAGTCCACAGTCACAATCAAGCTTGTACACTCCTGCATCTTGCAGAGGGATATGGCATTTCACTGATGGTAGGAACTGATTAATCTTCTTTGGCGGCTTAAAATAAGTTTTTATTGAAGCTCGCTTGAGAATATAGCCAATTTTATCAGTCACCCCTTTTAAGTATGGCAGGTAAGCGGCTGGTTTCACTCGGCTTCTGTAGAGCAGACGGGAAACCCGAAGCTTGTTGTCTCGCAGAACTATCTTGACATGTTGAAGTTCGGTAACCAGGTGTTGCTTGTCACAGATGCCTCGTGCTCTCTGAAACAAAGATTTACCCACGGTAGACAACTGTGTTGGATGGTGATGAGAATTACCGCTTAGTTACCGAACAATATGGGTATGTTTACTATATACTGTATGACTGAATGTGTTGTTGGGATTACGGATGATCAAAACATCTAAGAAAACTAAAGAATTATTTGCTTCGAACTTTATTGTAAAGTGTATTTTGGAATTTATACTATTTAGATGGTTAAGGAATATGGTTTCTTTATCCTTAGGTAAAATTGTGAAAGTATCATCAACAGTTCTATAAAAACTCTCGTTAAAGAACATATAGCCGATATGAAACACCAACTTGTTGCAAAATCTGTTGTCTGTGAGCATGCTGAAATTGGCCCCCGCCATTATATTAAATTTGATACACCGCAAATCCTCTCACTAGGGAACTCCGATTCCTTCCAAGGATGATCCTTGAGGCTATTGAAATTAAGAAACATCCAAATCTCAATAGAGAAGGTGACTGGGTTCTTCCCTCTGCTTGGATCCAGTGGTGAACATAATAAAATCAAAAAGTAAACATAACACCTCAAGACAGCAAAATATAATAAGTACTGTTTGCGTTAATCGGAACAACTAAAATTATAATTCTTCGGTTACTTTTAAAAACTTGGTACATCTGGACATCTGTCATCTCAGTCCACCCGTGACCATGGTTGCTGTAAAGCTTCTGAAACGTCGGGCTACGTAAATAATTTCATAAACCGCGATAAAATCCGTAAAAGTATTTTTATTGTAATGTCTAACATTCGCGTAAACTTTAAACATCAATATGAGAACTTATACGATTATTGAGAATCAACAATAGCTTGCCATGTGTAAAATATATTTGAATTTTTCAAATTTAGTCACTCAGAATCTTTTGTTACGATATTTCGAATCGAATATCTTCAAATGTTGTCCTCGTTTTGCTTCGTGATCAAAGCAAACACTCATTAATGTTAGGTTCTTAGGCGTTTTTTGTACTGGCCACTTTAATCACTCTGGTAAGGGATTCCGAATTCAAATTTGTACAGCTATTTACACATGTATTTTTGATTCGATGACCGTTGCTCATTTGTTTCTTTTCTGTTTGCATAATTCAATTTACAAAATGGAAAACTTAAAATACGACATCATTTACGAGTACGAGTTTCGAAGGGCGAATGATGTGTATGGCAGTCGAGTTGCAAAAAACATATTTCGTTTTTGATTCCCACGTTTTAGTTCTGGAAATTTCGACCTGCAGAATAAGCCCCATGGTTGGCCTGAGACCCAAGTTGATAATGAAGAGTTGCAAGGCCCTTGTGGAAGCGGATCCATCGGCATCGAAGGCTGACGTCTATTGTCAATTGCAAACCATGACGGAAAAGCTACCGGTAAAACAACCTAATCGCTCTACGCCACTGCTACTTTACGACGACGCTCGATAACTGCGCAACAGACGTTTACCAAATTAGACGAGCTTCAATTGGAAAGTCTAATGCATTCTCCAATATATTACCATTTTTTTTTCGAAATTTGGGAAAAAAGGGAAAAAAAACAACTCCGACGGGGCAGTCCAAATCGCCTTCGAAAAATTTGTTGATTCCCGTCCCAGTGATTTCTGGTAAAGGGACAGTGAACTGCATATGAGGTGACAAAAGTACATAAAAAACAGTGGTTCACACTTTGATTAATTGAATATATTATATTTAAAAAATATTCCACTTTTTGTTCCTCCTATACAAAACTCCAACTTATGTAAGGACCTAGTGTATCCACTACGCAACTTTTGATATTTTCTTATTCACCTTATCGCTATTACTTTAAGGCGGTTGATAAGCCATCACAGGATATAAAAAAATAAAAGTGTTTTTTTTTTGCGGATGTGTGTATTTTTAATGTGTACGGGGGTGCAAATGGCGCATGCAGGGGCTAATCCGCTTGATATATTAACAATTAGTCACAATGTTTATTAATTTAAATCTGAAACACTTTAACTTAATGCTTATTAACTTTATAAGTTAGGATACGCACAAACTACTCTTTTATATGCCGTGCGATTGTAAATGGCTATAGGCAAGAGTCGGTAGGATGTTCCTTTCCCTTTCCTCACCATGTATATCAGAACCTGCTTTGACATATTTTGTCTATAAGGCTGAATGTTATCAAAGATATTCAGGACGAGCTGAAAATTAGATGTTTTATTATTCTTTCCTTCATTTCCTAGCAAGTACATAGGGAAACAGTGACGTAAACGATGATAAAGTGCTAGTTTTACCAATAAATTCGACCTGTCTACAGCATTCCTTTCCTATCATGTTACGTATAATTTAAAATATATCTATAGGCTATTCCACGATGTTTGCAACTCTGCTAACATCATCCAAGTATACCATACAAATATCAGCTTAGTCTCTTTTCTTGTCGATTTTTATTACTGTTTTACTTTTTTTTAATTTTCTGACTTCCGAGAGGTGTAATTCTAATTAATCCTCAATTTTTAACATACATATTAATTATTATGTGTTACGTTTATACAAAGGAATGAACGTATGGTATTGCGGGTTGAGACTTGTTCCCCTGTACGTCACTTACCTATGCGTGCAATGCCTATAATTACAGAAATTCATAAAATAAATCCACTATCTTAGTAGTTTTCCTTACTGCCCTGTCTTTTGATTTTTTTCGAAGGCGTGCCTCTTGAATGCTACGGCTTATTGTACTAACACATTTTCTTTTAAATCGTAATATTAAGCATTTTTATATTCCAATTTAAAGAAGTCATGAGCTATAGCTATAGCCAGCCAGCCAAGTTGTATTTTTTAAAGCCGCGTAATTCATGCGTCCTTTGTTCGGATCAAAGATCCCTCACTTCCAGACAGACAATAACGAAATTGTAATAGTGACGGTTGTAATGTCCTCAATACTCTTCTCACCATTCTCCCCAGACTTTTCTCCAATAGATTATCACTTTTTCGGCATTTGGACAATTTTTATTTACTAAAAATTCTGACCCTAATCGAATCCGATCATACATACCTTATCAAATACATTAAACAATATCTCAGTGTGGTATAAAAAATATCAAAAGAAAATAAGGGAAAGTATATATCCAGTCTGAAAATGCGACTCTTAATCATGTGTGTAAGGTTGACTTGCAAACAAATGTGATTAACTAATACCTGTAACTCATTTACAACACATGTGTACAATCAAGAACGATTTTGAGTTACCATGAAATCTCCCCTTATATATTTGTGAATGTCAGTTACCTTGCTACTCCGAAACATCTATATCTAATTTTTTTTAATTTAGGTTCGCAAAACTGATAACAGATTCAATATTAAGTTCCTCACATAATTAGATGAAACATAGTATAGTCTGACATCTTCTTGATGCAAACACAGCTTGCAATAAACATAATCAGTATACGACGGTAGCTGTCAGGCGCTAATTATTACTATTAAATTAACAATACAAAACCCTACAAATGCTGAAAGTATAATTGAAAGCAACAATTTTTTAACCTAACTCCATGCAATAAAAACAATTATTTAGTTTATTTATGTGTCTTTCTTAATCTAACTCGATATGATGATGGCGAATATTTTTAGCAGCATTTAATGTGCGATATAGGGGAGAATGTTTTCCTAAGTTTGTTTTGACGTGAGGTACATTAAGTGTTTCTATTATTAAATCTAGTCCCAGGTCGGGCAATAGAAAAAGGTAAAAGTTGCGGAAGATTAAGAGATTCAATATGCCCGTGAATTAATTTATATAAATACATAAGATCTGCGCATTTACGTCTTGACTGTAAAGATAACATGTGATAATGTTTTAATTTTTGAGACGATCCGAGTAGGAAGATAGAGTACGACATTTATTATCATTATATACTAGATGATATATAAAATGCTTTTGAACCCTTTCAATTTTATCTATGTGTATCCGATAATTGGGACTCCACACTGGGCTACAATACTCTAGTATTCCTCTGACAATTGAATTATATACAATTAAAGTAAATTCAGAGCTCTTAAAAATTTTCATTTGACGATTTATGAAACTCGATAATTTAGACGTAGTAGCGATGACATGATTTATATGGTCACGGAAAGATTATCAATAAGAACTCCAAGATCCTTAATGATAGAAACTTCTGTAACTATTGTTCTACCAAATTTGGGTTGTTCTAAAAATTGTAGGTTTGTAACATACAAACCTACAATTTTTTTTCTTCTGTGTAAATGAAACATGATAACATTTATCAGTATTTAGTGTCATTTCATTGGATACACACAAATTGCTGATACTATTTATGTCCTTTTGTAACATTGTAATATCATTGTGCTCTAGTATGGTTTTATCAATCTTTATGTCATCGGTATACATTTTGTATTTACTGTGTGCAATAACATCACAAAGTACAATTTATAAAAATATGAAAGAAAAGTGGTCCTAACTATGAACGATGTGGATTACCACAGGGTTCATAGTTAGGACCACTTTTCTTTGTCCAGATGGAACCCAAATATATAAGGTACATGTCCCTTACAATAACCAGCTGGGAACGATTTCTGAAGTAAGGCTCACACCAACGTAGCAGTGAACCATGGATCCCCATAGCAGCAAGTTTATATAATAGTAAATCGTGATTGACCAAATCGAAGGACTATCTAAAATCCGTTTAAATAGTAAGTAATAATAAGATAAACTAGTATTAGTAAAGATATGGTTACACCTATGTCGTAGGTATACTTGCTCACAGGACACTCGCGACGAAATCAAATGTGGCATACATTTGATCCCTTTACACCTAGGTATGCTCTATCAAGAAAGGAAAATCATGAGGTCTAATCGTCTCTTTTTTATAGCTGCATCTATGATTATCTAGTGCCCGCAACTTTGTTCGTGTATTCCTTATTACACACTCTATATTTTGCCTACATAACAAAAAAGTTTCCTTCAAATACATACAGAGTTCAAGAGTTTATTGTGTACAAAAAGACATTCTTTTTTCCCTTTAAATTTTATCCACTACTGTTGCCTTATCATCCTATTATTATATTTTCGGAAAAATGTTTAGTTTAGTGACAGACACCTTATTCTACTGTTTAATTATACGTATAAATTATTTTTATGAAATTATATTAGCTTACCTTCTCTACCTATAACACCATAATTATAACGGCCACCCGCCGCCACCGGTTGCCTAATTCCCGCAGAACCCACATCCCCTCACCAGTTTTCAGTCACATTGTAATATGAATATCTTAGGTTACAGCTGTGAGATACGATGAATATTTATTAAACCTAGTTATAGTTAACCTTCATCAATTCAACGAGCAGTACAAAAAAAAATTCACTGTTTTAACGTTGCCATCGAACGTGTTGTCGCGGCTAGCCAAATCATTTGAAAATAGGACATAATTTATATTGCACGTATCCCAACCCGGGTACCGAATGCAGATAAACTAGTATTACTAATATCGAATGAAGGATGAACTTCATCAATTCAACGAGCAGTACAAAAAAAAAAAATCACTGTTTTAACGTTGCCATCGAACGTGTTGTCGCGGCCTAGCCAAATCAGCCGCCGAGGAGACTGACTTCTTCCACATATGGATATTGATTCGTTAATCACTTTAAATACTGTTCTCTCCGACAACAAAGCTAATATAAAACATCTTTAAAGAACCAACGAGGTAAAATACGAAATGTATGGGCCACAGCTAGAGGGAATAAATATTTCAGGCTTAAGGGAATAAATACTTCAACTAGAACTTCCTTAAGGGCTTTTTTTTCGAAGAGGTTAATAATGACTTTAATTTCAAAATCTACCTTTTCAACTGATAGTATCCTGAATAAAGATGGGCAAAAATAAGCATGTCTTGGCATGCTGAAACGGTGAAAACTGGAAAAGAAAAACGTGCAGAAAATATGCAAGCGTTGGAAATTATCCTAGGAGGATATAGGTCTGGTGACCGAATCAAACGTAGTGATATGGGATGAACATAAAATATTTTTTTTATCACTTGAACTGGAGGAAATATTTTCTTTATGTTTTGATTCTTTATCTGACTTTAGTTAAGTCAGATGAAGAATCAAGAATCCTGTGACGACTGATTCTATAAATAATTTCATTTGTCAACATAATATTTTGTTTAAAATCATATTACCGAACAAAAAATCTCGCAGTTGTTCTTTGTCATCTGACTAGTACACACGCTTGTTAGCAGTAGCTAACTTAAAGGCGGCACTTAAAGTTTAAATACCCTCTTGAATATAACTAAATTATTTTATCGATATGTTCACGTGTGCGAGTTGCGGACCACAATACACGAAACGGCCTATCTGCAGTGTATGTGCAGTGGCGCATCGACTTACAACTTGAACAGTAACTGGATTTTAGAGACCAGTGGGCAATAGCCAATAACGCAAATTAAAGGAATTCCACAAAGAAAGAACGAATATCTATACGAAATAATTCAGAAGATCGGTGTAGCTTGCAATTTATTGATTTGAAAATAGGACATAATTTATATTGCACGTATTCCAACCCGGGTACCGAATGCAGATAAACTAGTATTACTAATATCGAATGAAGGATGAATTGATAGCTTTGTTGTACAAGTGTAAACAGCGGCTCAACCTCTCGACCTTTGGTCTTAGAAATAGTGAAAATGTTTACGTTAATGGTAACCCCACTAAACACAATAAAAAAAGATCAGAACATATGGGTTAAGCATTGTAAGATAATGGCAAGAAAAACCGACACTTCACCAATATTTTTTATAAAGAACGAGGAGTTACTAAAAATTACATAAATGCAGTACATATTTTGGAAACAAACATTATTTCACTCATATCATATTATAATTTTTTTATTATTTTGTTTATCGACAGTTTGAGAGTCCATGACCCGCAAACATTATCTAATTGCGCAAAGAAAGTCCTTCTATTATAATTTATCATTAAATAAAATTCATTATGCCCTCCTGTACAAAAAAAAAATGGTATGGAAAAAATTGCAGTAGACCTAACATAAAAGAAGATGGCATTACATTTTACAGGTAAGCTAATTCCATGTGTATAAATTTTTAAAAATAATTTATTTCTCTCAATTACACTGGATCTCAATCTCAATTACACTGGATCGCTCAATTTACACTGGAAAGAAACCTTGACAGTTTTTTTTCATTCTTTCCGTTTCTTTCAAATGTAATTATTTATTGCTTTTCTTGTCATTGTAAATTGTGACGTATAAACAGTGCTGTATCACAATATATAACGCGATTTATCGATAAACAGAAAAACTAAAGAAACACGTAAGTAAATGAATTTTATATGGAAAAAGTTATGCTTGAATAAATTATTGTATAACAGGTTAGTGTAACTTTACTTACATACAATAAAATTAAATCATTGTTATCTCATTTAGATTGTTTGAAAAAATATTTTTAAGGACTTATTTGAGTTTTAAATCACTTCTACATTCTAGTATTTCTAGCGCTTTTAATTATAGATGTATTATAATCCCTACTCTGTATTCGTATACAAAGTAGGGTAGGGTAGGTACCTCGTGGTAGCGAGGCAAACCTGCAGTCGGAGTCTAGAAGGTACCTATAAACACCTGTACAAATTTAAACCACATTTACTTAATCCGCTAAGTGGTACCCACAACCGACGCTCCTCGGCGAACTCCCACGTCGCGTCATTCTCATGCATCAACTGGATGACGCTCGATATTGAGAGGTCAGTCCTTCCCAGCACTGTTACCAAATCGTGGCGCAGTGCAGCCCACCTGAGGCATATCTCAAGCGTGTGCTGGGTCGTATCCGCACCACACTCCTCCACCTCCGGCAGAGCTGACACAGGTACTTATCGAAGTAACCATTCCGAGTAAGCACTTGGATCATGCGGAAACTGAGGGCCTTGTGCCTGCGCCGTATCCATCGCTCTAGAACGCTCAAGTAGTAAGTAGAATGCGCTAAGTCCTCCCCCACCTCCGCATTAGCGCCTCTTCTCCTTGTTTGCGAATGCGCTGTAGTTTTACCAGCGATTGCTGCTCGCCTCGATCCCTCATATCTGCAGTGAATCGAAGGACTTCAGCGAGCCCCTCTGCCACAAACTCCACGGTGGATCTCTAATAAATGCGGTCACTGTCGCTCAAGAAATTGAATAGTAACCTATTATGACCCTCCACGCTATAACCCTCTTCACTTTGTGGAACTGGGCTTTGTTAGTCGTGGTGAGGGCATCAGCCCACACAGGAGCGCCGTACAATGCCTTACTTTTGCAAACTCCGGAGTAGAGTCTCCTGCATGGGGAACTGGGTTCCCCAACATTAGGAAGCAGCCGACCCAATGGGGACGCTACTCTTAAGATGTTTGGCCCAAGGTGACGGAAGTGTGCGCCAAATGTCCATCCTCCATCAAGTATGAGTCCTAGATATTTCATCGTAGGACTCGCCAGCACCTCAGCCTCTCCGATTCGTAGATGTACACCCGGGGGTGTCATTTCCACCCAGCCCCACGAACGAGAAGGGTTTCAGACTTTTCAAGACGAACCCTAAGCCCCATCGTCTCAATACGGCTGATAACCAGGTTGGAACATATTTCGGCCAGCCGCACCACCTCTCTGTAGTTTCTTCCCCGGGATGTGATAAGAGTGTTATCTGCGTAGCAAGTAACATCTGTCCCGGGGAGGAGACGGCTCCGCAGTACCCAGTCATAAAAAATATCCCACAGGATTGGACCTGGAACTGAACCCTGTGGGACACCACATATAACTCTTTTCCTGACATATGAACCCCTTTGATCCTCCTATGCCACTTCTCTATCAGAAAGGTACGAGTTCAACAGCCTTTCCAAGTACAAGGGCACCCTAAAGAATTTGAGTGCTTCTTGTATGGTACTGTGTGGAAGACGGTTAAACGAGTTGGCGAGGTCTAACGACACGGCCATCACCACTGCGCCTCTGTCTTGTACGTCTAAAATCACCCATCGTAGGTGACGAAGGGCATCAACAGTCGACCTTCGAGCTCTGCACCCATATTGGGATTCTGACAGTCTGGGGCCCAGACCGTTCTCTAGGAAGTGCATGAGAGCAATTTCTAAGACTCGACAATGCACTCCGTCCGGACCTGGTGCTTTCTTTTTGCAGCGTAAATGGTATAATATCTCCTCCATTTCGGCGTTGGTAACGGCAGATGGAACGCCTTCCTCTCCCTCGTCATTCGGAATCTGCCTTCCCATCTCGGGAGGACCAAACCCTCTGGTAGGTTCGGGAAATAAAGCTCCGATTATACTTCTCAACAACATGGGCTGAAGAGATTCCATCAGTGGTGCCGATTGAACGCGAAATTTGTTCCTTTCAAGACTATCAAACAGCTCTTTCCATGCCGCACCTTTGGCTCGGCTTATGGCCAGCTGTATGGTTTTCATCTTCGCAATGTAAATCATGTACAGCCGTCCATCACGATCTTCACCACGGGATTGACGTCGTCTGCTCCGGACATATGCTCTCCGGGCTCTATTGCAATCAACTCGTAGGTCGGCGAGGTCCACCGACCCGCAGTACGCCGCCCGTCGTGGAGATGAGCGAACTAATAGCGAGCGCAAGGCATAGATGCTTGGCAGACTGCTGTAAAGGTGCTGTAGAGAAGCGTAGTTGCTTCTTCCACTCCCTGATCTTCCGTAGGTGAAAGGCTTCATCGAGCCAGAATAGCCGCCTCCTCGGCCATTTCCCGATTTAGTTTGCATAGCGCCCAACGTGGGAAATGGCTCTTCCACCGGAAACGCGCTGGCAATGCTGGAGGGGTAGATGACAACTACAAACCGCATATATTGGTGGTCCGATAATGTTTCGACAGTTACCTTCACCCTGCACCGTTTCACCCTACTCGCGACGACGGTAGTGGCAAACGTCAAGTCCACCACTGACCACCCGTTTGCCGTACGCATGTTCGGACTGTACCTCTATTCAAGAGGGATAATCCGGTCGCCAGTGCCCATTCTAACTGTTGCGTCACTAGGTTACCCCAAGCCAAGGACTCGACATTGAAGTCCCCAGCGTCAATAACCTCAAGGAGAGCTAACTGTCTTATCACCGACCCTAAAGCATCGAGAAATTGCTCCCAACCCGCCAAATCCTGGTTCGGGGAGAAGTATACTCCAACAATCGCTATATCACCAATAACAGCTGCTACGTATCCAGAGCCCCTCGCCCAAATTATGAAAGGTGACCCGGTGCCAGATCTCACCACTATAGCTACAGACACTTCTGTATCTCCAATCCAATTTGGATGAGGGAGCACATAATTCGCTATGGATTGCAGGAGTAGATCCTGCGCTCCGGCGCAGTGGCTTACATTTGCCTGTAGGAATTCGAGATGTGCGGACATTACTCAGACATATTGGCCGCTGGCGACTGTTCTTGGGACCTACTTAGTGCTGACGTGGGTAATTTACACCGATTTGGGTAATATGGCGGGCGGATGATCACTGCAGGTGGAGGTCCGGCCTCTAAAGCCGCAAGACTGTTTCAATTGTGTTATGCTACTTGGATATTTTATAAAAAAGTATATATCTGTAATTTTTTACCGTAAGGCTTAATGTCCACTGTGTTTAAGAAATATCACTCTTTTTCCATTTGGCGAAGTTGAGGTCTGATATATTTGTGACGGCTGATGCTGTCTGTTTTGTATTTTCCGCCGGGAACCTACATATTCGTGTGACGATGCACGAACTATCAAATTATTCAATATAAAAAACTCATGACGTCTTGCTGACGCCATGTTTCATATCTTGTTAAGTCTTTATTAAAGTTAAAAAGTCTAAATTCTCTTATGTGTGCATTTTGATATTAGTATTGATATGAGTATATATAATACCTGATTTTGGTTGGCTAATGAAGCCAAGAGAATGAGAATCTTAGTGGTTGTGCGTTTCTTTTCAATGAAGATAAGATACCATTATAATCCTCAACTTTAATAATTGCGGATTGGAGGAATAATTATAAATATACAAACAATAGAGTCAATATATATATATATATATTGACTCTATTGTTTGTTTATGATACTATTTTGAGTCTGTCCTGGATTGTGAGTGTGGAAAGACCTTAATTGAATATATTCAAAAGTCTAACTAAGCCTGTATAGCCTTTTACCCCTTAGTGTTAATTGTTTTTATAGAACAGAATATAAATTGTCACAAGACGTTTATCTACTTGGCTGCTCAGGCGAGTTACATTGCTTTCTAATACAGCCAGTTGCTCTGTCAACAAAGAAGACGATTTTTGAGCAGGTCATCCATCTTCAAAGTGAAGGGACTTTGCTGTCATTTTCTCCCCTAATTTGTCAACTTCCCTTTGTAGCCACGAATTGTCAGACCTTAAGCGACGGGTTTCATTCTCTTCAGTTTGTACTACCAGGGTCTCTATCACTTTCTTAACATATCCGGCTGCCCGACGATTTTGCGGCGCATATCCTCTCTTGAGGTTCGTGCTTCTGCCTGTCAGGTTAAGAATAACGTTTAGTTTATCCTCCACCACCTGCATTAGGTAAGCTGATCTCTGATTTTCTCTGCCACGAAAGTTACTCCATTGCTTGCGAGGGACTAGCCAACTTCACCGAATTTAGTGCTAGTTATAGAAAATATGAATACCGTATAGCACCGATAGACACTCTTCCAGAAGAGTCAAAGGCGCCCGCGTCAGCAATACGTGCGATTAGCGACTGCCCGTCCCTGGTAACCATATAGTAAAATTTTTCAAGACAATTAATTAACATATTAGGTACATTTTTTTATGTATTTGGAATCAGAATGAGTGGGGTGAATGGGTACTGAATACACTCTGTAATTTTGTACAGTGTCTTAAAATACACCCTGTATATTGGAAATTCGATCGTACCTTAGAATCAATTAAACTCGGATCGACATTAAATACAAATAAATCTTTGTACTCAGATAAGAGTAATTTGGAATGAGTGTACTATCTACAATTATTATATTATAATTATTATTATATAAATAAAAATAGTACAAGTAGTAATTTAAAGTAATACAAGTTACCTACTTTATTAAAGTAGGTAACTTGTATAACTATACATTTAAAAATATCTCTGAAATATATTTTATTTAAGAACGTTTTAGACAGCTTTGGTCATTACGTGCAGCACAGTGCACGCAATGGCCAAGACTGAAGAGAATATTTTGCGTTCCGTACTATCTGCCTGCTGTGAGCATGCGCGCTAGAGTTCGCCCACCCTCTGACTCACATTTGTAAGGGCTGGGCTGATATTGCAAGGGCTGATTGCTTGTACGACATAAAACTATTGATTGCAATTAGTGCTACACATTTAGCAACAACTATTTATATAACACCGTACAATGTTTATGAAGCATATTATTTTCTTAATCTTTAAAATTTTTTAATGTATAGAAAAAGTCAAATAGAAATTGTTTTACGAAGACGGTTACAGTGTGAATTCAAAAGGATAAAATAATTATTAATAAAACTATACTACTATACTAATTCACTATTTTAAATTTCAAAATAAATGTGTACCTAAATATGGCCAGTAAAATGTTCTATTTTGCTTTCAATATTAAACTTTCTAAAGAGAATCTGTACCTGCAAACAAAATATTGTAAGAAACCGATAAATTTATTTTTACATTTTAATATATGATCATCATCATTATTATCATCCAGACGACTTTAGCATTTATTACTAAACTTCCCGGGGGGCTCTGGGCTTTCAGTATTATCATGAGCTGGCAGCTCCCTCTTATGCGCATTCATTATAAGGAATAGCCCGCGCAACCTACTCTCGTATACATTCATTATTGTCATCGGCCCGCGCGCTTCACTTTTGTATACACTCATTGTCATGTTCAACTTAAGGCTCCGAGGTGCATACATTAGCATCACCTTTCCGTGGTTGAACGTCATCGCCAGCCGCATGGCTATTATGTGGCTTCAATATCATCAACAGTCTACTACTGCTGCTACCTACTACAGAGTATACACCAATAATTATTTACACAGCGGACTGACATGAGTATGTAAAATACTATGAAATACGAGAATAAAAAAATGTTTTGGTACAAAAGTTTCCATCACGAAAAAATTGCCTGTTTTATTTATGTGTTCCTCGCCGGAACCGGATATAAGATATTATCTCCACTTCCCAGTTCTATTTTGATTTGCTTCGGTACCGGATCTTAGAAAGTTTTAGTATATATCACACGTCCTGTTAGTCCGAAATTTGTACAATGCATATCCCGTTAGAATTTCTGTAAAAAACATGGCAATTTTCTTTAGCGCTGCACTGTTTATGACGACGATCTGACCATTGCTTAACAGAGCTTATAAAGTGTCGAAATAATAAACCTCTATCAGTGTTAGGTTCAAATAAACCAACTCTTCAGCTTCATATTATTAGTGTGGATTTAGCTTTTATGACTCATTGTGATTGTTGGTTAGGCGTTTTTATACTTTTTTATTTATATAGACTATAGACTACCTAGTTTCGAGCTGTCTGTGAGTTTCTGGTGGCCCTGCAGACTGACACATTTTTTCGGACCAGAGCTTATGCTGTAGAAGAGATGTCAGGCGACGAGACTAGTGTAGCATGCCATTTATTAGGTACGTAGTAGTCAGTGTCTTGGAATTTTATTTACAATAATATAAAGCTAAAGAGTTTGTTTGTTCGTTTTAACGCGCTTATCTCAGGAAGTACTGGCCCGAATGGAAAAAATATGTATTTGATAAAAGTCCATCTTTCGGGAAAGGCTATAAAGCTATATGCCATGGCGCTACGACTAATAGAACCGAAACAATGCTGGTGAAACCGTGGGGTGATGCTAGTTTAGTATGATGTAAGATGAAAAATTTATTTCCTGTACAGTATGCCGTTACCTACAGTTAACTTAACATTATGGCTAGAGGATGGCAATGGTTGCCTCTTGAATTGTATATTGGCAAACGCGTTAATCCGAAAATCAACAGGTCCCGGGTTTTACCTTAAGAGTTAGTCTAAGATTTCCTCACAATCATAAAACATCTAAGCACAACAATAACAAAACACAAAGGCATTCAATTACGATTTTATTCGAAGTTCGCATCAGAAACAGCAGCCTTGCTTTGATTTACAGCTGAAGCTATCATTGGGGTCAAACACTAGTACCGCGATAAATATCCGCTAAATCTTACAATAACATAAATAAATACAAACCATTATGGCTTCCCTTTTATTCCGTTTTCATCTTACGACTTTTTGTTTTGACGATGTTATTGTTATCGTGCGTGTGTTATTGGAATACGTGTATACAATTTTCAGTACAGATTCCACAGAGCTCTAGAGGCTCTCCTCCTATAACGGAAGTTCCGCATCGGTATCCAAAGGGATGATGTCTTGATGTACGATGATACATTAATATAATGATGATATTTTTAGTTTCCGCTGACCGGGTGGAGGGGACGAGGGCAGCAATAGAAATTGACCTGTTGTCTATGGATGTCTTTATCAACAAAATCAGCGATTTCTAGGTTTCCCTTTTTATAACAACAACAACAACATATCTTCACGCAGGTCCCTAATGGGGTAGGCAGAGATAACGGAATGCCATACATCACGATACTTACATACCTGCCTTGCCTCTCCGGTATTCATCATATACTTTGAAAATGACGAGAGGTCTTGTTACCTGATGAGAAGTGCTACCCTTATTACAAACCCTTTTGTACCCCCTGATCACTAAAGTCCCATAAGCCGTATTAAACGCAAATATTTGTGGAAATAGTATAAATATTATATTTTTTATTAAAGTTATTAGTATAGTATTATATTAAACACCAAATAGTGTCGATTCAATTTCTCGTTCGTCCGGCAATATAAAGAAAACTGATGGGGAGAAACTAGCAATCGGTGTGATTTATATTTTTTAACACATGTACAGCCATAGACAGTCCTTGGTTCAAACCCCGGGTAGTACTAAAAATCTGTCGCATCTTGACGGCTCGGCAGCGAGGCGGTGCTCATGCGTGAGGGCAGCGCGCAACGGGCACCTGTCTCGCCGCACCGATTTATCTAGCGGCTGTCGTCTATCCATACTAAAAACAATCAGCGCCGTTCGCTGAATGTTTTAGGTAATTAAGAATACGTTTTTTTGGCGTTGACATTCGTATATATTAAAATACGGTATGCCGTGTAAACGTCTTCTGAAGAATAACACAACCCGTCCATGTCTCTTATTGTTATTAACCTGTGATGCGACAGTCTATAGCTTGTGGTTAGGGTAACTCTTCACAATCTAATTAAAGCCATGACTTCCACGTTACTGTCACACAAAAATACGATACAACTACGACTACGCTATGGCACCGGTGGGAGTTATCTTGTTCAGTTCTCTTATTCTTAATCACTACAATTCTCATAGGTTACTAGTACACCTTGGTAGCTTCCTAGCACTATTACGCGCGAATGCGATGCAATTAAGAACCCCTATTCACCCCACCCATTCTATAATATGTTTGCAACGCATCTTTTAGTGCAATGTCGAGCAACATCACTAAATAACCCCCCCCCCCAAGTACTTGACTCCGGACTACTACTGTTTTTAGGAATTGAGAAATCCCAATGACGAAGCTATATGCATGTTTGTTTAAGCACGATTGTGGTTAAACATGCATACAGCTAGACTACGATGCAGATTTGATGAGAGCTTGTATGCATATAATAATTTGAGCTTGTTGAATTTCAGAACTCTGCGTCTCATAAATCTCTTGGAATGGGTACTGATTTTCTTGCTTTACGCATAAATTGTTTTTGTGCGAACGTAGACTATGAGTTTTGTATTCTGTTGCTGATAGATCCGGGGCAATCTACATGGCAGCCGGAGGCAGAGGTTTCGAGTCGGTATTGTGGAGCTAGACACACCTTACCCGCTCACCCTGGGCTGGTTGGACGGTGCAAAGCATTTATCTTGTAAAAACAACAAAAAAGATATGTTTATAAGTTAACATATTTGACAGGAATTTTAATCATATATTTTAGAACGAGGTAGTTCTATGCTGCATGGGAGGCGGTAGTGCCATGCATAGTGCATGACATGTCCCGGCAAATTGGCCCGGCACGACCGGGGCTCTCGCTCACATAATACTGCCGTAAAGTGACGTCTTCAGTGCAGCTTTTGAGTAGCCGGTAGCCTATTGGGGGCGGGAGCAACGCATCGGCATAGTAATAATGTACCGATGCGTTGCCCTCCTCATGACGTAGGTAGTCGTTAAAATGTACATTCAGCACGTTTGCCCCATATTCTTTAAAAAATATAGCACATTAGTTTCAGCTTGAAACAAAAAGGTACGTACTCACGAGTTGTATAGAATGTCAAGTGAAGGTGTATGAAAATCTATACTAAGTAATATTGTAAAGAAACAAATTTTTATTGTTTATTTATTTGTTTGCTTATTTCTGTGTTTATTTGTTTATTTGCACTGAATAGGGTCCGTAACTACTGGACCGACTTGAAATTTATTCAAAAACATTATGCCTTTAGAATCTAACATTGTCGCTGGTGAACATTGACTATATAAATATAATATTTTCTAATACGTTATTCATCATTATGAAAACTTCGACAATGTTACTAAAAATGTGAAAAAATATCAAAGGAAATGCTTATATCGCATCTGCAGAAATTGTTCACAACTAGCAGTCCCAACAGACACTGTTCTTTCATTTTAATGTATTTAAATGCTACACGTATTTAGTTTACGAAGCTGGAATAATATTAATAATGTTTGTACTTCTGAAAATTAATGAATATTGGCTATATTTTATTAAATGTCCAAGCGTAGCAGGGAGAGGCTATCAATAAAACTCTTGTATTACTAACTTATTGACTGACGGACAGACAAAGCACAACCGAAACTACTGTAAATATAATCTTGAAATTTGGTACAGAAATTGATTTTATGATATAAACCAGCCCTAATTACATAGTTTTAGAAATTTAAAACTATTTGACGAAATAAAATACCCAAGGTATAAAACTTCCGAAACCCGCTCAAAAATCAAAAAGTAACTTTTAAAACCTCACCATATAATGACTTGGATGTTTCCATTCGGATCGGTAAAAAATATACAAACCCCGAACGGGCGGGGTTCTCTGAAGCAATTTAGCGGACGAGAAGGTATCTAAGAGGAAAAGGCGGTCTTGATCAGAATAATGACGCAGTTTAAATCTATTTGATTTTTTGTTACTCCCCATGCATGTTTTCTGATATCAATGATAACGTTATCGTATAAATTATTGACATTGGAAATCACGAATTCTGTAACTTACATGAGGTAGGATGAATGACTATATGAATTCTAAAAAAAAGTTCTATTTTTTGAGTATTTCTGTAGTATTCATTATAATAGATCATAATTTAAATCCACTTTCGTAACCCCTGTCTATACAAGTATAGATTAACAAGTTACAACAATGATCGCTCTTTCTACATTTTGTTCATTGTGTTGTTGCAGGCAAATGAACAGTAGGAGATTACATAAACATCTATGCCTATATCGGCTTTCGCTTATATTGTATGTAATTATGTTGCTTTTCTGCCTACCTCCCCTCCAATGGGCCAATAGAAATGCTGAACTTAAAAATTGTCCGAAGTGCGACAGCGTAGCTGTCACTCTGTGACGGTTTCATAATATGGACGAGAGGTCTCCTCTGCCGTCTCAGCAAACTCAGCTGTAACACAGAATAGAACTAGTTTCTACAAATGTTATTTGTCTACCATTGATTAATGTCTTGTTTTCCTTAATATCTCTCCTACACAGTAGTGTTGTGTGTGTTGCAACAAGTGGGCGAGTTACATTTTCTATTATAAATATTTATTATAATTGCTTTAATTGTCAAGAACCATTCCACATGCAGTGATCATATTTAAGTATTAACTTATTTGTAAGTATCAATTTAAGTATTAACTTATTTGTAAGTATCAATTTAAGTATTAACTTATTTGTAAGTATCAATTTAAGTATTAACTTATTTGTAAGTATCAATTTAATTTAATTTTTGGTCGTCTCTGCGGTGTAACGGTGCGGGTGTCGCCTGTTAAGACCGTTGGCCGCGTGGGGTCCTGTTTTCGATCCCCAGGTCGGGCAACTATTATTAAATGTTTTTCAGATTATTCTGTGCATGCATTGTATGGGATTGGAATATGCCCGAAGTGGCCATAGGCCTGCCACCTTAGCTAACTGTGGATGTTCCAGTATATTTACCGAACTTACGAGTCGTGGTTGTACTAGCACACCTCTGCCTACATCTTCGGCGATAACAGGTGTGAAGGTACTTTTTTTAATTTAAATTTATTCTTGATAATGGCCAAATTTAGTGAATGAATCCTTGTGTGAATAAAACGTTATATAACGAACGCAAGAGGAACCCGCGGTCATGAAACCCGAGACCGACATGCAAAGTGAGCTAAATTAGGTTTTAGACAAAGGTAGCACAGTCATCGGTATTTCTGCTCCCTATCCATTCGATACACTGTTGCACTAGACATTACCGGGTCTTGAAGAAATGTGTTGGACGTTGTTTCATTCCTGAAACATACAAGTTCCAGGTTCATATCTTGAATGTGACACCACGCTACATTATTATTGCAGGGGAAATTAAGGAGAGCGATACACATGTGTGTATCGCTCTCCTTAATTTCCCCTCCAATAGACGACAACTCACAAGCCGGATACAACACGACACCATAGCTGTCACTTCAAGATGGTGGTAGCACGTGAGTGAGATACCTCCTAACTTTTTATAGTTTTTAATTGGCGATTCTTAAATAAAAATAATCCCAAATCCAACTGCGTACCTAACGACAATTATATTCGCTGTCAGACATTAAACTCCGAGGCTCCAAGTGGCATTTCACGGTACGTGAATTGAAATCTTAATGAATGCTGCAGCGCATGCGCTAACAGACGTGCAATTACCCTGCACAATATCACAGCTATCACAACTGAAATAACGATAGTAATACATTCCGAAACACCCACTCTCTTGTGGTATTATATAATCTAGAATTACATTTGAAATGTAGCAAAGTACATTTAGAAATATTTATCTCTTTATTAATACACAAAGATGGGCAAATAGTTTGAGGTACGTGTCTGAATTCAAATTTTGTAAGAGGTACTGCCATGCTGCATTGCAGACGAATTGGGACGGCACGACTGGGAAAGTAACTCTTACCAACTTACATAATACGGGCGCATAGTGACAGATGGCTATAGCGTTTGGCCATTTTTTCACACTTTGGCCAGTTCTTTCCGTTGTCCACTTGAATGCCTCTCCTTTTTTTCATACCGCAGATCACCTTAAAGGTGGTAGGAGAGTAAACTCCGCTTTAGTATAGGTAGTGCCATGTTTCGTTGAAGCCAAATTGGCCCAGCACGCCTCTCGCTCACATGATACCGCGGTTAAAAATGCAATTTCTGAGTAGCCAGTGAACTTAGGAAAGGATAGGGTGCTGAATAACAACGCTATCACATATGTGGATATTAATGGGCGTTGGTGGTCATCAAATGGTTCTTACTTCACGCTTGTACAGGGTTAATACACCAGGAGTACTGGGAATACTGTTTTCGTTTTCTAAGCATAAAGATGCTTAAACATTCTAAACAAAACATAAGTGTCATAAAATTACTATTAGTCCTAAACAGAAATCATAACAAAACATAAGTGTCATAAAATTACTATTAGTCCTAAACAGAAATCATAACAAAACATAAGTGTCATAAAATTACTATTAGTCCTAAAACAGAAATCATAACAAAACATAAGTGTCATAAAATTACTATTAGTCCTAAACAGAAATCGCAATGAAATCAGCGAGTATGACACTAACATAACTAATTACAACTCATGTCATATAATCCAACTGAAATATAATTAAGTGGTTAGTATGACGGAAAATCACACCGACACAATCCTATAAAAATGCCACATGTAATATTACTTACAGTTCAATCAAAGAGGTATTTCATTTCATCGTATATATTTGAAGTTTCATTACAAGATAAAGACAATAGCCAGGGAAAAGAACTGCTGCAGGCGGTCAAAGTAACTGGGAAAATAGTAATAGATAGCCCACACTGATCAGATCAAACCTGCTCCACACTTAGCACTGTCCAGCACATGCACACCCAAAGATGGCGCAAGACAGTCCAGGATAAAGTCATTCGGGTTTTAGTTTTGTGGAAATCACAACCCGCAGCATTAAGGACAATTAAAAAAAAATTATAAACACACGTTGTTTATTAAATGAATTTATCGTCATTTGTAGGTGCTTTACAGCCCAATACGGTATCGATCCGTACCGTATTAGCTTTATTTTTAATATTATTTATTGGGGTTTTTATCAAATAAGATATGTATAAAGCCTTTTTCTCTATGTATATAAAGTAAAGTCTATTAAAGTAAGGTCTAAAAAATAACTAGGAGAAAAAAATCTGATCTTTTCATCCTTGCTATTGGTATCATTTTATTTACTATGATCGAGAATTTGAAGAAAATAATCTAAATAAAGCATAGCACGCTAACCTGTAAAGTAATACATTGTACAGTGTGCGTGTATTCTGTGTGTGTAAGCTGGGGCTCGCCACTTCGTTCGCGTACTTCTTCAATTTTGTCAATTTCTTCCCCCGAATGTTCTATTACATTAGTTATTTTCAAAACTAATTACATTATATATGTTGGCTCATTGGCTATACAGCAAAAAAACCATTCCGGAGATTAGCGTGGACAAACATATAAACAGACAAATATTTTTCTTTCAATATGTTCTCTATTACTGCTATTGTGGATCATATAATCATATCCTTACTATTTTACGAAAGGTAATATGCATAGTTGGAGAACTTCCTACTTTTTTGATGTCGGTTAAACAATCAACATTACACGTTTTTCGCGAAGCTCAAAATATACAGCCACGTTGCTTGGGCTGCGTTCTGACCCAGGCGTTCACAGCCTCTGAGAGGACGGTCATCTTAGGACTTCGGCTGGTGCAAACCGCAAAGGCCTACCACCACAAGTTAAACCTTTCAAGATTTCCCATTACGGCAAATATTAGTTCACGCATACTGTGTTATAAGAAGCTTTTAATCCCATTTATATTCATAGGCCAGCGGTCGGCGACGCGGTTTTAATTAAGTCGGCAGAGGAAGTCACTTTCTACACATAATCTATGTTCGTTGCAATAGTCTTCAGCATTATTTTTGTGGACGAATTTTAATTGCAGTCATTTAGTGTCATGATGCATTGCAAAAATCATGCACTTGTAATTACTTTCTTGTATCATTTAACATACGTGCAATGGAGTTGGTCTACATGCAAATGTGTAGATGATACTAATACGGATATAAATCTCTTCAGAATTTTTATGCAAAGTAGAAGTATGAACGAACAGTGGGAGCCTTTTAGCAGATATTGATATCATCAGCATAGTTACAATACAGATCCTTGTCTTTTCTTTCTCCTCTGCAATTGGCCACCGAAAACTCACAAGCTGTATGAAACGTCAGTGCATCTCGTCAGTTGCAGCGGTGTTCACGTGAACAGGTTCCACCTCGGTAGTGCGGGCCCAATTCGGCTGCAATGGAATATAGCACTACCTCTTGCTGAAGTAGGTGTTTTGCAGCTGTGTAAGACGTCTATATCTTACTGAGCCTCATTAGTCTGGAGGCTAGCGCTTCGGGCGTCCATTCTGGATGTTCAGGTTCGATTCCCGCCATGTACTAAAGACTCTTTTTAAGTTAAGTACATTTTCTGAGTACTCTTACGGTAAAGAAAAATATCTTGAGAAGACCCGGGTTCGTGTGCTGGAAATCCACGATCCGCTGGGTTTTACTTCTGTATTGCAGATATTAGATGGCAGTTGCTATGTGTAAAAACTAACGCACTCGTCAAATCCTACATTATGTAGTCGAACCCGATATCATCTGATATAGACGTGAGATAAGGCTAGTATTGAGAAGAAGAATACGCTACCTCTAAATGTGTTGACAATATTGATATAGATCCAAATCTGCTTAGTAATTTTTCCGTGAAATATGAAAAACTTCTATCTTATTTCGACAAAGTCGTGTTGTGTTTCTTTTACACAAGTGTAAATCTAAATTTGTTTACAAAATAATCCTCTACTGCGACGTAAGCACTATAAAAATATGGATGCCAGCGATTTCGTTAAAGGAACGTATAAAATAAACGAGAGCAGCCGCAGGTACCACATGAAGGCTTTTCGGGGAAACATACGCCTTGATTGAACCGATCGTTACAAATCTTGTCACCGTGAATAGGCACTAAAATTTTATTCAAGCTGGTCGTGTCATGGTTTGTCAAAAAATTCGTCCTATAATTTTCACGGCTTGACAAAGAATTTCTACTATAATTTAACACCATTATGACAAACTTAAATTATTCACAAAAGGTCAGTATTATGTTTTAACATCCCTTGTAACATTCATTGGTGAGACGGGATCCACTCATTTTTCATAAAATTATATCAATTTTTATGTTTCAAATTTTAAATGTGGGCCAAATTTCATATAAATGCGCGAAGTACATTCTAGATGAAACAATAATATACACGCACACAAACTTTCATATTTATAATAATAGTACAACTTTGGTACTATTGACTAGATAACTTGACCATTGGCACTACATAAATACATATACTGAGAGATACAAAGCAGTAGTTCTAAATCATAATGTATGATTTCTAGGTGAAAATTAAGAATCAATTTGAATTTGAAAGCCTTCCGATACAGTCATAAAATAAGCAAATAAATAGAACAGGCACCATCCAGATCCGACGAAAGATTATAAAAAATATCGCTAAAACAACAAAAGTCAAAAATGAATTGTTGGGTTCATTATGACGGAGAGCAACGTTAGATAGATTAAGAAATCAAATGCTGTTCATGGATAGGCTATCTGAAACACAACACCAACAGACAACAGACAAGACAGGCAGTGGTTACGAAAGTACCTATACCGCGCACGTTACGAAAGAGCTCACAACGTTTCCGCGCGCATATATTTCCGTTTCCCTTGTCTTAAACTTACACGAATGATACTAATTGCATTAAAAATATTTTTATGGATTTCACACAGTCTATTTAATAATTGAACTAGCCTGACATTTCTAAAGCTTTGCGACTATCATGGTCCTCCCGTGACCACGTAAAACTTAGACCAATTCTGGAGTGGCTTTTGGTTATGAGAGTCCACGTGGTCATATAGCGTTTGTATGTTTGACTTCGATGATCTGCTACTGTCATTCGTCTCGGATGTATTCCATCCTGTTTTATATTTAAAGTGATAAAGTAATAATGTTAGAACTAAATAAAAAAATATTACGATATCGTTAAAATGTAGTTACTTGTTATTATTTACTGTAGAAATTATTCAGGCATTCGATCATGGTCAACTGTGAGAAACAAATAAGATTGATTCACAGTATGTATTAAGTTAAATAGAACATACCTTATTATTCAAATTATAAGACTGATAATTTCCTTGCCCTGTTCACTTGGACTTGAATATGACTTTACAGTAACAATAAACAAGAAAGAATATCTGATTGATCAAATATTCCTAAAAATATACGTACCTACTTCACCCTGGCGATTGAACGAGGTCAGCCGTGTTTTGGAGAAGGCATTTGCATATCCCAATCTTTGTTCACAATAAGCGGCTTTACTCAATTTAAAAGCCATGATTTTTATGGAAATAAATTTGATCATGTTAGATATTTATTACTTTATAAGGGACATTTTTTATCGTAGTTCGAATGAAAATATAACTTTGTTTCGATGTAATACCCTATTTTAAATAGCACATAATAATATGATAGTTTAGCGATTTATTGAAATAAACATAGTTTGAATCAACGTGGATCGGTAGAATACACCAGCTCATTTCTTGCATACGTCTACAAGGAGTGTAACCCAGACCATATTTGCCGTTGGCGCTTTAAGATGCTAAATTACACTAATGATATTTTTTATTTATTTTTATGTTGTTTCATTAATACATTACGGCCTTAATAGCCATATCTTTCTTCGTAATACTATTACTAGCTCTACAACATACATATTGTAGTAAGTTATATATGTGATCGTTTCTTTTTTAAAACTAACAGTCGGATTTACATACAGTTTTTACCAAAAGGGAGAGGAATTCTCGAGAAAGTTTCAATTTATAATTTGCTTGTTATTTACGGGCAACGTTAATAAAAGTCATTGTAAAATCAAATATTACTTACTATATATAATATTTTATTTTACAATGACATATAATTTTATTCAAAGTATATATATACTTTGAATAAAATTATAATCAAATTTGGATGAGAACAGTCAAAACTATATACAACATACTTGCAGAGAAATCAGGCGCAGGTTCAACTAGACTTCCAGACGGGATCAGAAATTTAAAAATCCCACACTTTGTTTGGTTTAACCCGGGATTCGAACACGAGAGCTCATTTACATAAATATACATGGGTGTGATCATATCACAATCATAACAATATTTATTACATAGAGGTGTTACAATAGAGTTTTGTCGACATGTTTTGCTGCATTACAGGTAGCATTTTAAATAATCAAGAAATTGTTCAATGTTTTAATAAAAACTTTTTTTATTGAACCAATTGTATAACTTTAATTGAAACATATTAATATTTAAAAATTTCCGTTCACTTGGTATTTATTTATATATAAGAGCACACATATTTAAACAGCTTTTGTTGAATTTC
>JAFELO010001773.1:183689-199458 GCA_017140195.1 Eumaeus atala
CATCCATTTATTATTTATAACTCTAACATATTTTAACAATTATTGTATAGCAGAACAGCACAATAATTTTTGGCATATTCGTTCATGACGGTGATTCTGTCTCATTCCACAGAAGAATCTAAAGAAACGCGACAAAATCCGTAAAAGGGACACAACAATGAATAACATTCGCGTAAATATATGAAAACAATATGTTAACTTTTTTATTCTTGCATGTAAACCGAAGGTGTTTTTATATTTCAAACAAACTACACAGTGCATTATCAGCGGGTATATTTGATTTGCGGGACCTAATAATACATAATTGATATTTTGAGCGTTAGTTGGTGTCGGCTTTTTTATTTTGAGAAATCGTTGAAATATTTTTACATTTGTTTGGATGAATAATCCAAGTATAATTAGTTTGGTAACCGAAAATAGATATAAATACATAAGGATTAATATATTCGAAATATCAGCGATACAATTTACTGTCATTAATTTACATTTCTTGTATATTTTTCTTTTGAACGTACTAAATGTACTTTATTATCAGTTAATATAATAATAATTTTCGTCAAAATTCGATACAGAAATGCAATTGATGTAAAACATAATATACTCAACAATTTTACTGAATACAGATTTAAATTAATAATAACAAAACTATTGGATATTTCTGTTATATAACATAATTATTTTAAGTTATAGACACATTTCTGGACTGTTCTTACATAAAATTAAAATACTATCGTACAATCCCTCACATAAATATTATGTTGGTTACTTACTTACTACTTACACTTCGAACAAACTTGGCGTCTATCACTTAAATGCTATCGTGATGGAGAATAATATTTTTATATATTACCAAGATCGGAGGGGAGGATTAAGACAACCACTCTAAAAGGAAACATATCTCTTAATTGTTATAACGTCATTGCGATTTCAGAGACTTGGCTTCTCGAAAACATATGAAATGAGGACCTGTTTGACAATCAGAATACTGTTTGGAGAAGTGATCGTGATTATAATTCGACTTAACAGGCTATGGGTGGGGGTGTTCACATAGCAGTTCAGCATGAGATCGCTGCAATTAGTCGCCAGGAGTGGCGTTCATCCACTGAAGACCTATGGGTAACCGTTACTTTAAAACCACCCGCAAGTAGACAATCATTAAAAATCTATTTGTATACTATTTATCTATGCGGGGAGAGTGATGGCAACTCTCTAAATATCCAATCAGGATACTTCTCACATAAATAATTTTTCATTGTGGTAAGCTGCCCATATGATCACTTTCTGGTTATGGGGCGTTTTAACTATTTTCGTTTAGATTGGCCTAATGAGGGTTATTTTATTCCCACATTAATACTAAGTCAACATCAATTACAGTTTTTTGATACCTTAGACCAATCTAAATTAACTCAATACTGTCATATTCGTAATAAAAATAATGAAAATTTAGATATGGTGTTTTCTATTCACAACATGAATGTTACGCTTTGTCTTTTGTCATTGATGTTCCGTTTGTTACGGTTAGGTCCCTTAAAGTCAATGAAGCGACTAAGTATTTCTACCATTCAGGTGACTATAATGCTATCAGAGCCCTCCTTGGACGAAATAAATTGGTGTTATTATCCTTTAAAGGACTCACTAAAAGATGCGTTAGATTTCTTTTCCGATAAAATGTCCTTCGCGAAACCTATATTCCTCATATAAAATCTAGTGAGACCTCTTTCCCTACGGGGGAATATGTTCCTTTATAAAGTTTTAAGGGAAAATATAAGTTTCTAAGGAAGTGCAAATCTAATAGTAACCAGGAAAACAATCTTACCTCCTCCCTGCTAAGGAAAAGAGCTAAATAAATGGAAGAAGAGTTTTACAATCTTTATGTTAAAAGGGCACAAGACGATATTACTAGAAATCCTAAATCTTTTTGGACTTACATAAAATATTTAAACAAAGCTTGTGGTAAATTTCCTTCGGCGATGACTTATAATAATGAAACCGACGTCAAAAAGTAAACGGTATGTAATATGTTTGCTGTTTACTTCCAGTCAAATTTTCTTATGCCCACAAATACTTATACTGTTTCTTCTATTGATAACCCCCCTAATGGCTTCTCTTTTAACAACATAGGAGATGTTGAGATATGACCGACTAAGGTCTTGCGGTTAATCGAATTTGAATAAAGGACTTCATACCCCTTTATTAATATTGAAATGTGCCAATAGTCTGACCAGACCTCTTTGCATTATTTCGTGAAGATCATTGTATGAAGGTCAAGTACCAGAAATCTGGAAGTCAACATTTATAACACCTGTCCATAAGAATAGTAATAGAAATGACGTCAGATTTCAGACCAATCCCAAATTGTGTATATTTGCTAAGATATTTGAAAGTATAGTGCATAAAAGGGGTTTATGCAGCGTTATCGTTCGGATTTTCACCAGCACAACGTGTGTTCTTAAGGAAATGTTCGACGGTATCCGATATCTTTCTCTTAAATAACTTTGTTAATTATAATATGGATGAGGGTCCTCAAGTCGACTCCGATTACTCGTTTGCCCCCTATTCCATAAAAAAGGAGAGCTTTAGAATAAATCTTTCAAACGGGAAAAAATATGAAGCAAATACTTTGACTTAAAACAATACAAATTCAGACTATCATACTTACTTTTTATTCACTTTTTCTCACTTAAAACAAATAATAACCCGCACATATTGTTTACATCGCCGCCATACTTGTGTCACTGAAGTGTTCGGGTCAAATTAACGGCAAATTCAAAGTGCATCTGTGAGTTTTGTGAGTGGGGCACGGTGTGAGGTTTACTATATGATGAAACAGTAAAAAAGTGTTTGTTGTTCCAAAATAATAATAAGCTGTGGTAGCACAGGAAACCTTTCCACATGGAAATAGTAGCAGAAAAAAATAGATGAAAGAAATCGTGCCTTTGTACGTAATAAGCCTGGGCAAAATATGGGGTGTCTGTCTGAATATGCTTTGAAAACTGGAACATCGGACGTAACAACAAAACTCGAAGAGGAACGAACTCGCCGACTCGAAAAACTAGTATTTAAATAAAATGTTTCTTGATGCTACTTTCACGGATTTTATATCGGTTTATTTAATTATTTAACTAGCACGATGTTTCAGTAGCTTTATAGCAACCATGGTCACGGTTGGGCCAGACACGGGCAACGCGACCATGGTTGCCGTAAAGCTTCTGAGACGTTGTACTAGACAAATAATGAAATAAACCGCGATAAAATCCGTAGAAGTAGTTTTATTGTAATGAGTAACATTCTCGTGAACTTAAGACATCTCCATATGTTCCGCTTATGTTTCATTTGGAATGAGGGTAAAAGAGCAGATGCAGCCTATTTCTGCACTAGTCACCATACCCATGAACATCTCCGTAGAATTGGAAGATTAATATTGGCTTACTAGGTTCATGGGTAATAATAATAATAACGTTGTCCCAGTCGAATGTCGGCTACGGCAGCCATCACTATTAAGAAGAGCCATCTGCGCGGGACATGTACAAGTGTCTCAATTCCCTCATTCCCCTGTTCTGTTGGGACGGTCCGGAGAGAAATCAGGCGCAGGAATGAGCGGCATAACGTGTTCTCAGAGGTACAGAGTTGTAGCACCGCCATCTGTCACTTCTTGTATGGTACGACCCGGGATTCGAACCCAGCACTACCTATCGCGCCCAACCTTCTTACCACTGCACCATAGTGGTATCACTTGAACTTCCTAAACATCTCTGTACCTATATATGTGTATATAAATCGCCAATAGTGCAGTTGTCTCGTCCGCGAAGTTACGATCAAAACATAAACGTATTAATTATCACTGCACGTTCAGTGAATGTTACGATATTCATATCGTGATAAGAGCTTAACTTGCGAACCAGCGAAATATCTAAAATGAGTGGAATGTATACACAAGTCTATTAAGCCTAGTAAGAGGTCGTGACACGCTGCATTGCAATGGAATGGGGCTGTTCCGACCAGGGAGGTACCTCCTGCTCATATGACACCGCCGTAAAGTGAAAATTGCGCTGTTTCGTGTGGTTTGTGAGTCACCGGCGGAACATTGGAGGGGAGGAGGAAAAAGGATAACGCTCCTGTATGACAAAATAATGCGGATATCTAGAGCGTTGCTAGGTCTCTAAAACCATCGATAAGTTTTCCCCTTACACTATATAAGAAAACTTCATATCTACATAGAAGCTTAACTTCCAAACCAACGAAACATCTAAAATGAATGAAATGTATACACAAGTCTAAATAAGAATAAGTTCGACGGCACAATGATCGGGATAAAGCTTCAAAGTTTATAATCCTTAAGCCCAAACATATACTAGACGAGGAAGCTTTGCCCAGTCCAAGTAATGAAAAGCGTCAGCGAAAGCATTTGAGTTCGCTTCTATTTATATTTGATAGAGCAAACGTGTTGACAAAGGCTATACATAACTATGACGATGTGGACAAGATGGAAGGGACATTCGTGCACAAAAACAGCGCGCCGCTTTATACCCGTAGTTGTGGGGCGTCAAAGAGATTTTTTTAGAGAACTGAATTATCGGTTGCACAAATGAAGAGCAGAAACGAACGAATTGGGTCTAAACTGTGTCAATTGTGAGTCTATAGTAGAGTTGCTCTTATCATGATTGTCTAACGAAAACATATTTCTAGTTACAAGGCGTATATTATGTCCTACACATTTCTAGAGGGAAGTTATTACTTACTGGATTATTTCTGTAGGTAAGAGGTGTTGTCATCGCTTCCTCACCATGGTTAAAGCCTTGTCATGGAGGGGCTTAGTAGCCTGGGGCGAACCCAGGCGAAGCCAATTGAACAAAGGGGGATCTTTGCATTCCTCTTATAAGAAGAGGGGGCTTAAAGATCAGGAGAAGGAATCGCTCTCGGTACCCCTCTTATAATTATAAGAAGAGGGGACCTAAGAACAGCAGGAGGTGGCGCTTTTGCGCACGGGGCAAGGGGCGTGGATGGGAACCTCACCCCATTGCACTGTCACAAAGTCGGTGGGGTTGTCCTGTAGTGCTGGGCAACTGTATCTGTGGAGGTGGAGTTGGTCCCTTAGGGGGCCGAATAGCCGTCGAGGTGCCCCGATGATTGTTGTTCCGGGGCATCTCACTCGCGGTGGTTTTTTTGGGTGTTTGACACTATCATGTGCCGCGAGTCCCACACACTACCCTTGGGTTCATACCAATAACATGTCTCTCCCTAAAATATGTTTCTTACACTGTTGGTCATGTATACTAAAATAGCTGTATTGTATAAAGTATGTACCTAACTGTTTATCTGTGCGAAATGTCTCATGTTCCTTAACTAGACGTCCTCTCTAGAACCGATCCAGAATGTGTCAAGAGCTTGGTCTTCTTGTCTATGGCCAGAAGTGGACTGATAAAAGCTTATGATGATGAAGAAACTGTTACTTTCACTTTATAATGTGTAAAAATAATATTTTCTCGTATACAAAATTTAAAAAGGCAGAAAAAATTATAATGAACATATGCTTATACGAGTCGCGGCCATTGATATATAACTAAACCGAGATACACACACGGGGTCTTAAAACCGTCTGTATAAAAGATGAGAAAAAATGTGAAAACAATGTGAAATTGTGTACCGTAAAAATGAATGCATGTGTGACATTGCAAATAAAGACGTTTAAATTATACACTTCTTTCAAATTGCTTTGTCAAAACTTTAAAGTTGACTTTGCAAATCTGTATATTTTTGTAGAATCATGGATAAGAATTATATTTCAGTATGAAAAAGTGTATCCTGTATATTTCTAATTCAATGGCAGGAGCTGGAATAAACGTGAAAGTGAAAAGTCGTCAATGATAGCAGACGCTATCACGTCATTATGTACCCGACAGATTTTAATGACACTCGTTTTTTACAGAAAATGGAACACATCATGGAAGTGGCATGGAAATGAATGGCCATGAAATGAACTTTAAACGTTTTCAATCTTAATGACAGAACCGCTATTAAAGTTAAAAATAGCATCGTTACATTTCATGTCCCTTAGTGACCACCACTTTTGCGCTCGGCCTACGGACAATTGTGTTCTAACATTGTTGTTTATTATTGATAATGTATATTTAATTGGAAATGATGTGTTTAGGTAACTTTATTTTTGACTAAGACAGCTATCACTTTTAGAACAATACAACTGTGTACGAAAAATGCATAAGCAGTGGACCAATTCCGGTACAACTATTACGGTTCTGAGCACTCGGTAAATTTTGGTGCCTACCATTAACATCCATTAATTGAATGCATATGCATTGTCCACAGCTGTCTCATCCCTCCAATGCTCCACCGGGGAACTAGGACACCTAATACCACCACCTTACAGACTTAAAATTTGAATTACTTCAGTATCATTGTACCTATACTCATATGACGCTACAGCAAAGCGGCGGTTATGCGTTCGTATTTATTTTAGGAAATTGGGGGGAGGGGGTCGGGTGATTGCAGAGGAGGAGGAAAGGTGGTCAAAGCATTTACATGAACATGCAGATGTGTATCGGCTTGGGTAGTCTTGAGAAGACTTCGATTGCTCGTTGGCTCTTCTATATTATAAGAAACGAGGATTCCAGTCTTTGTTTACTCTCATGTTCATAATTAAATATAAAACAAAGATAGTGACATACACCATCGAATACACTATCGATGCCAGTAAGGGTTATTCATTGTAATGAATTATGAATTTGCAAAAGTATCACATGAGTAAAACCTTAATCATCATCAATCCATCCGCATGCACCCTAAAAATTAAAAATGTGGCCAAATGCAAATCGGACACATGTTCCGAGGGTTCCTACCAATGGGAGGAAGAGACTAGCATGACAACTTATTTAACCCATTCTCTGTCCCGATAATAGACAATAGAAATAGTGAAACAATAGAAATGTTCATATATGATGCATGAAAAAGGGCAGTGGGAACCTGTTAGCTTGACAAACATAATTCAGATTTTTATGACAGGCACATATACAGGCGAACAGATATGCGGAAAACTGAGTGATTCTATAAAGGTTCCAAGTTATATATATATATATATATAAATATTACTATTTTTTGTAATAACAACTATGTTATTACAAAAAATAGTAATATTTAGATATGGGGTTTTTTTTGTTATAGAACCACCATACTATACAGAATTTAAGTTTTTGTAACAGAGAATGGGCAAGTTCCATTGCTTTGGACATTTAGGAAAAATGGCAGATTGAAGGTTCACAAAGCAGATATAATTCGTGGAAAACCAAAAAAAAAAAAACCAAATCAGATTGACGGGGACTGTCCGAAAGTGGTGCCAAGAGTTTTCACAACCAGCGTATCTGTACAAAAAGAGTAATGAATGTAAATGGGTCAAGGCATGTGTATAGGGATCGTGATATGTGGTACTCCATTCTCTCTGTCTATCTCATTCATGAACTGGCGTGAAGATGTGTTGTTGTCGTGTTGAGTAGTAGTAATGTCATACAGTTTATGTGAGAGGTTTATCGACTTAGAAGGAGGTCTATCTAATGGTCATTGAATACTTGAAAATAGTGATGATTATTATGAAGATATGGCTTACGTATATTTATTGCTCGTTTCAGAATAATCTGAAATATTTATCTACACGAGAAAAAAACAATGTATTATTTATTTATATCTTATGTAAAAAGTTTACACAAATCTCAAGTTTAAATACAATTAAGAGTTTTAATGAGAAAGATGAGGTCCTAAAACACCTAAGTGCTCTCAAATTAGCCAACTCGCAAGCAACAGCCCAAAATTGTGAACAGTGGCGGCGTCTGGTGCAGAAGGCAGAGATCATCATTGGGTCGCTAAGCTAACAGGGTAACTATTTTTAAACCTAGCGTTTTTTAAAAAAACTTTCGTGTCTATACTAATGATATGAGGGCAAAAAGTTTGCATATTTATTTCAAAGATTCAAATATTATATATATCTCAGGAAATACTGGTCGGCCGGGGAGATGCTGGCTATTGATATTTTTATACTTATTGATGTATTATTTTTACGCGAATGTTAGTCATCACAATAAAACCACAACAAAACACAAACCGGGCGGACTGTGGCCATGGTTGCTGTAAAGCTTCTGAAACGTCGGGCTAGATAAATAATGAAATAAACCGCGATCAGTCAATGTTCTTGATAAAGGATTCGATTCGTGAAACTTTGATTTTAAGCACGGAAGCATAAAACGAGTCAGGTGGGTGTCTAACTAAAAAACCTCTCGAATGATTTCGTTATCCTTTCGCAAGGAATTTGATTTTATACCCACCCCTACCGGCGGAATGGCAATCGTTATATTTAATACCTCTAAAAAAGAATGGTTGTGTTATTTTCAATTTGCTTATGAACCTTTCATACCTTACTGTGTGTTTGTTCGTTTCCCCTTATGGTTGTTATCTTTATGGTAGTATATAAAGAAATAGTCTGTTATCTCAACATTTTTGTAAAGGTGTCGGGATTATGCCCTGTTGTAAATCGGCACGATATTTGACAGTAATTCTTCTTGCTTCATAAGAATCAGTACAGCAACTTTAAACATACAATATGACAATATTGTTATTATCCTATTAACGTTCAAGTTCAGTCGGTGACATAGCTCAGATAATCGTGCATGGTGCGCTAGAAGTCGCGGGTTCGTATCCCTATCATGGGTGTTCATCTACGTATAATGTATATTGCTACAATAAAAAAAAAAAATTAATTAAATTTATAAGATTATTATATTAGATTATTATATTTCCGTTGTCTGGTACCTATGTAACACAAGTCCTTACGGTACTTAGCACAGGACTTGTAGCCAAGTCCTGTGCTAAGTACCGTACGTCCCCACCATGGTTCAAGCCTTGTCGTGGCGGTGGTTCTAAGTGGCCTAGGGTGTTCCGAGACACCTTTTTTTTTGATGACACGTGGAAACGTATTTACGAGCCTTCACCGGCCCTGGGTGCTACCGCGAGTGCCATCACTGCCGCCTTTGATGAAGTGCCGCCTAGCTTGTCAGCCGCCGAAGGGACCGATGCTAACTCCACAGATGGGGTTGTCGTGCACCACAGGACAACCCTACCGGATGTGGGACAGTGCAATGGTTCCCATCCTCTAATAAACATCCACACTTCTTATAAAACAAAGTACCCAAAAGCTGTCTGTCTGTGTGTGATCGATTTTCTTAAAATATACTAAATGGATTTTCATGCGATTTTCATGCATCGATAGAGCGATTCCCGAGGAAGATTCTGGTGTGTATTTTATTCATGTCCAAAGCCGGGGTGGACTGTTTGTTTAAAGATAAAAACAATACATCGCTTGGGAACTTCGAACACTTGAACGTTTCTAGAAACATTTACTTATCTCGAGTAGTAATATTTTAAAGTTCATGTCCATTATATCACGTTCCAGCTATAGAGTCTGATGTAGATATAAGAATCGCATAGTAAATCACTGGCCACATTCACGCACCATTGAACAATGAAACCGATCGGTTTGATCGCCAGAGTCTTCGATTCATCGCGTTTCAATGTCTACGGTTAGATAATATTCATTATGAGATAGGTACACTGCTTTGTAGCTGGGCTGGTACGCCCGGGACTGCTCGCTAGCTAATATCAAGTTACACAGTCTGCGTCTCAAATCGACCTTATAAAAGTTGTGCATCTATTTGCTGGCCGTCACTAAAATGATGGTTAAGTTGTCGTGCTTTGGATCTTTTGGAGTCCCGTGGCCCGATGTGGGATAAGGAAAACTATGAGAAAATATTTCGAATCCCTCTGATTGTGTCGATGCTTACATTCTTTTGTAGTAATCAATAGGCACCGATTGTCCGGTTGCCACTTGATACTATAAAATATTACGATAACAACTTTAATATTCATAAAATGAAATGTATTATCCTTATTTAACGAGCTGGTTCTTTGGGCTGTTTTTTTATTTGGTTGGTAGTATTTAGTTTGGTTTTAAATTTGGTTATTTTAAACTTTCATACTTTTTAGATACTTGAACGTCAGAACTTTGAATTAAACCTTTTCTGTTATTTTTTAGACGGATAAGTGCAACAAAAACATAAAATTACGATTGAAATATATATCCTTAAAAAACAGGCCCATACGTAATATATATTTTATTTTGGTTTGTAGGGAAATGGACGTACCCACTGACATTGGTCCTTGGTACGAGACTCGTGGATTAATCGAGTATCCACTGAAATCCCGCGACAGCATTCGGCCGCTAAACTCAGGTGCTCCGGATCTGGCAGCAACAGGGCATTACAGCGAAACATATTTGAAATTCTGTAAAAATGGAATGCCGAACCTAAAATCATTTCACATGTAATGTATTTGTGAGATTATATTCGTTTGTAAACTATGCCCTATACCCGGTGGACTGAAAAATTGCTGAAAATTGAGAAAAACAGCTTGATGGAAGAGACCGTAACCTACGGTGTTCTTTGGGAAGGCCTTGGCCCAGCATAACTCGTCTTCCGGCTCAAATGATGATACTTTTAATACCCTTTAATGTTAATTCGAATGTCAATTCCAATTTATATAAACCCTCTAGCATCACCCGCGGTTTCACTACTTTCACAATAGTCCTAGCGCCTTGGTATGTATCATTTCCTCCTTTGAATGGACTACTAGTCTAATAATAATATTTTTTGAATATGGGCCAGAAGTTAATAACCAGAAATTAACGAGTTCAAACAAATAAACCGGTGACATGTTCAATTTTCGATCCTCCCTAGTCGTCATAGTTCGTACATTACGAAATATAAATTACTTACATCCCATGTTGCTTATCACAGATGCCTCGTGCTCTCTGAAACAAAGCCTGGATACCGTACTTTAACATGTAGAGCCAGTTCTGCGAGACAACAAGCTGCGGGATCCCCGTCCGCTCCACAGAGGCCGACTGAAACGAGCCACCGTCAAGCGCTTACCTGTAACGCTACCATACTTGAAAGGGGTGACTTATAAAATTGCCTATATTCTCAAGCGAGCTTCAATAAAATTACTTACTTTAATATACCCCTCATACCCCTCTGTAAGATGCAGGAGAGTACAAGCTTGATTGTGCCTGTGGACTCTCTTATATAGGACAAACTGAAAGATCTGTAAAAACTCGAGTTAAAGAATATATAGCCGCTATGAAACACGGACGTGTTATAGAATCTACGTTCTGTGAGCCGAAGTTGGTATGCCATTGCATTAGATATGATAAAGCGCAAATCCTCACTTCCAAGGATGATACGTGAGGCTTTTGTAATTAAAAGCATCCACATTTCAATAGACAAATTGGCTGGGTTCTGCCTTCGGCTTGGAACCCAGTGGTAAGACTCTCAAGACAGCAAGATATAATAAGTACTGTTTGCGTTAATCGGAACAACTAAAATTATAATTCTTCGGGTACTTTTAAAAACTTGGTACATCAGGACATCTGTCATCTCAGTCCACCTGTAACCATGGTTGCTGTATAGCTTCTGAAACATCGGACTACATAAATAATTAAATAAACCAAAAAACTACATAAATATAGAGTCCGTAGATGTAGTTTTATAGTTAGTCGTATCTGAGCGTCAATTCGGCTAACACCTGTTCCAGTTTGCGTCGTTAAAAAGCGGTTGCCTTTTTCTTCATAAAATGTATAAGTGCACATCTTGCAATAAGCGATTCATGATGGTGTCCAGTGTCAAGGTTGCAAAAAATACCTACATTTTACTTGTGCTATTATTACGGAAATCGGCTACAGAAAGCTAGGTGCTGATCGTCTTGCAACTTGGAGGTGCCCGGTCTGTAGAGGGGAATCGTGGAGCTCACGTTCTGAGACTGAAACCATATCAGCTCTCAAACCTTCCAACCGTGGTGGAACATATGAATATTATTAAGGATGATGTTATACAATTAAAAAGGTCATGCGAATCTGTGAGTTGAGTGGATGATTTCCATAACTATTTAGGGCAGGGTCATAAGGGTCTTATCACCCTGCCCTATTAGACCGACCTAAATAGCATTAAGCCTTTGAGCCCTACTGCACGAACTAAATATTTATATCATAAAGTGGATTATAATTTATAGAAAAAAAATTGAATGAGATTGATTGGCAGGAAACAGAAAGATATTGCTGTAGGATATTTCTATGACATAATCTTTTTTTTTTTTCTTTTTTTTTTCGGAGGTACCTAATACTGATTGGCGACGCTTGTCCAGTCTTAACAGTTCGAATGACTACGGAAGGCTTTTTGTTCAGGTTTAGGGAGACGATAGGGGGACACACCCCCTCTCATAAGGTCTCTCATAATAAAATAGTTTTCCTTTCCGCCGGCAACCTATATATTCGTGACAAAACACGAACTATTAATAATCTTCTTAAATTTAAAAGGGTGAGTTCATGATTTCTTGCCGACGCCATGTTTCATATCTTATGTTTGTATGTTTGGAGAAATCTTTAATTATGGTAAAATGTCTTATTTCTCTTATGTGTGTGTTTTGATATGGTTATTTATGTTATCTGGTATTGGTATTTGCAGTGTCCAAAAAAATTTAACTAACAGCTCACAGGCATACGACATTAGAGTAAATAGCAGACACGTGGATAGGCATCAGAGCGAAAAGAAAAAATTATAATGTATGCATACTATATCTGTCATACGGTTGCCGAACATGGGCAATGACAGAAATACTATCGAATAATCTAAAGATATATCAAAACTGAATGGTGAAATAATAGAATCATATTGACAAAAAATAAAAATGTCACTAAATTTAAAGCTCATTCAGCTCTTTTATTCATAGCGCGCGAAGCTCTCTAGCTGAGATTAAACTCATTCGAGAGCAGTTCGTTGCATCTTTGGTATCAACTACTGTACCCCGTATGATTACGTCCCCACTATGATTCAAGGATTGTCGTGGTGGTAGTGCTCACTACCCTGGGGACCTAGGGCGAAGCCAACTGAACCATGGGGGATGCTCCTTGAATCGCGTTTATAAGAAGTGGGGACAAAATAGCAACAGGAGGAAAAGCTTTTGCGCGTGGAGAAAGGGTATGGTGACTTCACATCACTGCACTGTCCCAAAATTCTTGGAGTTGCCCTGTGATGAGGGGCAACCCTACTGTGAAGGAAGTGTCGGTCCCTCAGAGGACTGTTTAGCCGTTAAGGTGCCTTGATGATTTGTTGCTCCGGAACACCTCACCATAGGCGCCACGGATGGCACTGGCAGTAGTTTTTGTGGGTATTCATCACTATAATGGACCGTGAGCCCCACACACCACGGGACCCCACCCAAGTCCGGTGAAGTCGCGTAACTACGTAACCCCGTATAAATAAAAGGTGTAACTTGCCGGTTAACAGCAGATAGTTAACTGTAAATTTAAATCTTATTCACACCGAATTTTAAATATTGTTTTCCTCTTTGCTCAGTAGGGCAGGCAACACAATGAAAGGACATGACGTTATTGATGTTTGGTTGGTTGTTGTCCATCCAGTTTCTTGAAAATTGACGTACTTTGATTAAAGCATTTGATGGAATGTGTATGGAGAATGCGGTCATATCTTTATCGGAATATGTTATGAAAATAATTCAATTGATTGTCTTTTTATTGCAATAAATGAGATTCGAAACTACTGGAAAAAAACTTTGGGGATCCTACATTACCTGTGTTGAACATAGGCTATATATAACATTTTCCAAAACGTTTCGATCATTATAACTTAGCGGCAGAAATATGACAAATGGCAGCAGCAGATGTTATTTGATCATAAATTGAATTTGCTGGGGTGGTGTCGTGAAATTGTTGACATCCTTGCGATGCCGGGATTTATACTAATGAGCAGATTTAGTCAACTTTTAGTAAGAGGTAGTGCCATGCAGCAGCTAAATTGGGCCGGCACGACCGGGGCAACGGTCGCTCGCATGATACCTCGGCACGAAACGTTTTTTTCGGTTTGTGAGTAGCCGGTGGCCCCTTCGGGGGGGGGGGGGACGAAAAGGAGGGCAACGCATATTAATTATACTGACGTCATGGGCGCCGGTAGTCCATCTGCCATGTTGCCAGCGAGCATGTTCGTCGCATGATATTGGATTGTATTCTGCCGTATGCGTGCTTTTTATGTGTTCTTTTACGGTTAAGGATGGATACGGTATCCCAGAGATATTGAGAGCTCTCGAAGGTTATAGAGGCGAACAGTCCATTACTTAACTTTTTAATTATGTACTTTATAACATTACAATTTATTGAAAAAATAATAAACGAAATTACTCAACTGTTACAATATTTACTAGATATTTCCTAGTACAATATTTACTAGAGTTTATGGAAGTATTTTTAAGTGTTTTAACACAAATAACCATAAATTTACGGTCAACAAATTAACTATTTCATTGTAATATGTTATAGCAACGAAAATTATAATAATCTGTCTAGGATATTGTGGCAATTTAATTCCATAAAAGGAACCACCACTACTGGGGATAGAGGGTCTGTCATAATTTTTAATACATTTATTTAATGATGGTCTCTCCATATTCACAATCCAGACAATCTTAAAATAATACCGAAGAACTATCCGAGACTCCCAGCTGCAACCCGGATGGAGCTTCTTTCTGTATATAATTACAAATTCAATCCTCCAATTGTTTATTTTCTCATCCTAGATACTACTCTACCTTTCTAGATACTCTACCTTTTTTTCCAGGTTTTCTGTTTTAATTTTTAACATTTTATTTTCTTCCACAAAAGGTCTTAGTTTTTCGTTATTATTTTTGGTTCTGTATTTCGATCTTCATTTTATCAAACAACATTTGAAATTGGGCATCCTTAATTTCTTTTTTTATTACTTTTACTCAAAGAATATTCCTCTCATATTTTACAGCTTCTTATTCTATTAGATGTACTACCTATTTTAGATCAGCACTTTAAATTTTTATATGTCTTCGAGCCTTTAAGCACGCTGATGATGATTTATGATCGAAGTAGTAAAGTTTTTGTGCCGCCTGGACTCGAGCACACACTCAGTCACTCAGTTAGGTTATACGTTTCTTACCAATACGCCAGTAAGGCGACACGTAGACACGTAAAAATGTTGAATTAGTCCATCTTGTTGCCTTGTGCTGTTCGTTAAATTGTTTTTATTCATTTTCAAGTACCGACAAACGATGTCCACTAATTTATATTTGGAATAATAGCTAAACTTTTACACTATTTAACTACTATATTATCTTATTAACACTGTTTTAAATTCTATCAATTTTCTGGACTAAACACCAGCTATTTTTATTTAATCACAATTTAATACACGTGATCGAACCTTACTCCGTTCTACGTTTTTGATAGAAAATAGACAGCTATTTTCTATAGTTGATTGAATTGTTTATATAGTTGATTGAATGTATTGTCACATCTTGATGGTATTAATGTTACGATCAAATAATGTTATAAGTACACCTAACGGTCAACCAACAAAACTAGGGTTCATAGTTTGAATTATATCGGCTAAATAGTTCAATATATTCTATCCAGTGTTATCTATGCCTTAGTGAGCATACAAAATCACCTCCTCGCGATTATGCTGTTATACTCTTTGTTGAGAAATTAAAGTTATATACATCCGTAGATACACACAGTGGTGGTACAAACTCGTTTTCCTGTATTGACAAAATTAAATGTCTGGATTTTTTTACTCCCATATTAGAACGAGGGTAACGTATTTTTATCGTATGTATATAT
>JAFELO010001773.1:199488-240648 GCA_017140195.1 Eumaeus atala
TTTCACACGGCGCTGTCCTTAAACTTGTTAAGGTAGTTAATGTGGCGTTAAAATTAAATTTTAGACATCCATGTTCTTATAACCGAGGCTTATGAATCATAAGTCACAAATTACAACAACCGTTATTTCCGCCATTGTATTCGGGGATTGGGTAAATTCGGCAATGGCGACAAATCCAGACATTTAATTTTGTCGATACAGGAAAACGAGTTTGTACCACCACTGTGTGTATCTGTATATAACTTTAATTTCTCAACAAAGAGTATCCCGTGGGTGCAGGGACGGCGTGGTGTCGGCCGTGTGGGACCAGTCGAAACTGGTCTTCCTGCACAGCGGGCTTTCGGATGGCCATACCTCTAGCTCTGGCCTCCCTGAGGAAGGCCTTACACCTTCGTTCTTTGGCGGTGTACGGGCCCTTGCAATTGGCGCAGGTCGGGGTGGCTCCTCTCGGCAGCGGGCAGTCCCCGACTGCATGGACCCCACCCCAGCGGACGCACCTAATTTCCTGGTGGCAGTTCGTTGAGGAGTGTCCGAAGAGCTGACAGCGGTGACACTGTGACGGTCCCTGTCTGCCCTTCCACCCCTCCACGACCACTCCGGGTATGCAGGGGAGCTCTAGAGTCGCGTGAGCTCCTCACTGTTCAGGCGGTCCAGCTGCGCGTGGTACAGGCAGCCAGGTCTCCCGCCTCTCGCCGGTATATGCCGGACGGAGCGCACCGGGAAGCCCAGGCCGCTGAGCTCCTCGGCGATGCATTCGGTGTCTGTCCCCACTGGCAGACCTCTAATACTCACCTTGGTGGGGAGGTCTGAGGGTGGGGAGTAACAGTGCCACTGCACCGCCTGATTGTCCTTAGTCAAGGACGTCAGTAAGGCCTGGACTGCCCGAAACTCTTCCGTCGACTGTGCCAGGAACCTTATGCCCCTTCCAAGGGGCCGGGCGTTGGGTGCGTGCCCCAGCACGTTACGCAGGGTGCGAAAATGCCTCTGCCAGTCTGGCAGAAACTCCACAACTATCGGAGGGTACTCCGATAGTCTGCGCAGCGGCTGGGACTCGCTGGGGTTGCGGACCGTGGTAGGCGGGGATGGTGGATGGGGGGTAGGGACCTAGGGGTTACCTTCCGAGGGCTCTCCAGAGCGGCGGCGAAGCTACGATATCGCGTCACGTCTACCGATCCGCTGGAGAAGGCAGGCTCGACGTCCCCTGCAGACACAGCAGCCGAAACGGAGGCGGAGGCGACTCCCAGCGACGTCGACGTGTCCACCTCGGGCGCCACTGGGCCAGCCATTTCCGACTCGCGAGCCACAGGTGACGTATGCAGTGATTCAGGTGGGTCGTGTGCAGACCAAGATGGTGATTGTGATGATGTAGAGGTGGCGGTCGAGTGTGACTCCTCCACTGCGACCAGCTTGGAAGGTCCTTTGGCGGGCGAGGACGCCGCGCGCTTCTGCGGGCGTAGCTCCTCCAGCTCCGCTAGGAACTCCTTCTTCTCCTCTTCGGAAAGGAACAGGGGCCTCCTCACGATCACTCGTTCAGCCTTCTTCCGTGGCATTATTCGTGGTGGTGGTAGGTCCTCCGTCAGACTCGCTGTCCACTGCCCCGACCTTTCTTCAAAAAGGTCGGGGAGTATGTCGCGCGGTGCGTCTACGGACCTGTTGGGTCTAGGTCTCCTCTTATATACCAGACTACATGTATACAAAAAGCTCGTTGGCTTCGTCCGAGTTCTAAACACGGCACGGAATAACAATTATTCCGGACCGCGTTCCGAACAAGGACGAGAGGGCTGGGGCGCAAGCGGGACGACACTATCGCTCCCTCACCTTCCGGCAAGAGTGAGACAGCAAGCGTTTCCGAGTGAGTTACTGTGGATAAGAAATGATGAAGATTCATACACATTTTCGTACCCAATTTCATTCCCTTAAAGAGAGCATTTCCAAAATTCCTTCCTTAGTATTTGTCTGCTCAAAAACATAATCCTATAGAGTCGGTCGAGACTGAATCAACAAAATTTAATACATTGCATTCGTCTGACAAGTTTATCTCCCAAATATGCTTAATGTTATATATTTCCACCAACCTTACTAAATCTAATCCTTAGATACTTCCATCATATCTCATGTTGTTAATGGGGCAATTTAAAATAAAAATAATATTTTAATAACTTGCTGGCTGACCAGGCATACGTTGTTTTCCCGGGTTGGGTGAACAACCCTTAAAGCTTAGGGGTATGACAAATAGATAGTAGCCAGTTCTCAGACCTACTGAATATGCATGTAAAATTTGGGATATAGCCGTTTCGGAGTATTAACATTATGACGCGAGATATTATATATAATATATTATAGGTACTGATTTATAAATATACAAGATTCCCGATTTCGAGCTGATTCAAAATCGTTCTGATTGTGAAAAGAAGGCCCAAAAAAGTAACGTGTGTACATAAGCACATACAGATTTCTTTTGCAGACCTGAACTTATGCTGTGGGAGAGAAGAGTAACCGAAACAGCTTCATTGAATTGCTATGAGTGCTATAAGGCGAAGAAGCTAGGTTTGGGGTCGCGAAGGGTTCCAACCCCCAACTCTCCTGCAGATGGGGGAGATGCATCCTGATATGAGAATACTTATAAAGGCTTATTTAACTATAATTACAATGGCCCGAGACCCCGCGGGGTTCCTTGTTCCCAGACTCTGCCGTTGAGGGTAGCTCGCGCATCTTATCTAATATCTAATATAAGCTTATAAGAGGGCATCCCACTGAGTATTACAAAGAAGGTACTTAGCATACTGATAAGAATGATAATAATAACAGACTGTGGATAATCGTTTTAGCACTTTTTTTTAATTGTAGTTAGCAAGAAATCATCTATTGATGTCTTAAGTTTACGCGAATGTTATAAAAATTACAATGAAACTACTTTTACGGATTCTATCGCGGTTTATTTCATTATTTAACTAGCCCAACGCTTCAGAAGCTTTACTGCAACTATGGACGTGGGTGGACTGGGATGACAGATGTCCTGATGTTATAAATTTTTAAAAGTTTTTAGAAGTACCCGAAGAATTATAATTTTAGTCGTTCCGATTAACGCAAACCTATTATATCTTGCTGTTTTGAGGTGTTATGTTTGCTTTTTGATTTGATTATGTTTAACACTGGGTCTCAAGTAGCGGGAAAGTCCAGCAATCTTTTCTATTGAAATTTGGATGTTTCTTTATTTCTATAGCATCACGGATCATCCTTAGAAGGAGTCTGTGTTCTAGGGAACACAGACTCCTTCCACGTCCTCGTGAGGATTCGCGTTATATCAAATCTAACGTAATGGCAGGGGCCAACTTCATATTGCTCATAGACAGTTACACGTCGATGTTTCCTATCGGCTATATGTTCTTTAACGCCAGTTTTTATAGATTTCAGTCACAATCAAGCTTGTACACTTTTGCATCTTGCAGAGGGATATTTAATTTCACTAATGGTAAGAACTGACTAACCTTCTTTGGCGGCTTAAACTAAGTTTTTATTGAAGCTCGCTTAAGAATATAGGTAATTTTATCAGTCACCCCTTTTAAGTGTGGTAATACTACAGGTAAGCTCTCGACGGTGGATGGTTTCACTTAGCCTCCGAGGAGCTGAAGGGGAACCCGAAGCTTCTTGTCTCGCAGAACTTGCTTGACATGTTAAAGTTGGTATTTAGGTGTTGCTTGTCATGGATTCCTCGTGCTCTCTGAAACAAAGTTTTACCCACGGTAGACAACTGTGTTTGGTAAATGATAAGAATTGCCGTTTAGATACCTATCTATATGGGTATGCTTTCTAAAAGCAGTGTGAAATAAGGAGTTGTTGGGACTACGGATGCTCAAAGCATCTAAGAAAGCGAAAGAATTAAGTCCATTGTAAATTGTATTTTGGAGTTTATACCCTTTATGGTTAAGGAATATGGTTACTATATTCTTAGGTAAAATTGTGAAAGTATCCTACAGCGAAACACGTCGGTGTTTCATATCGGCTATATTTTCTTTAATGCGAGTTTTTATAGACCTTTCAGTTTGTCATATATAAGAGTACACAGTCACAATCAAGCCTGTACACTCCTGCGTCTTGCAGAGGGATATGGCATTTCACTGATGGTAAAAACTGACTAACCTTCTTTGTCCGCTTTAAAAAGTCAGTGTAACTGTCAGTCCCGCATAACCACTAGGCCCTGGTCTACAGTGGTATGTGTACAAATATTTTCACAATGCAAAATAAAATTGTCATCAGTTAATGCAATCGCATACAATGTAATTGATTACATATCACATTAATTTACAACGTACTGTAACAAACTTAGCTATCTCGTATGCATAAGTCATCCTATAAAGATAATTTTCTTGAGTATTTGTATAATGTGTTAGGTACACAAGTACGAATGTCGACAGAAATTGTCATTAAATATCAATGATTTAGAAAAAGACCAGGATATACAGCGAGCGTCTCATAACCGTCCAACTAACAAATAATGCACATTCTAGGAACAATTTTAATTTTAATTATTTTAAAAATGAGCAACCATACACTTTTTACGACTACCGACGTCTTTGAACATGTGTATAATTACTACGCAAATGTGTTGTCCAACTTTCCTCTACCACTACAATGAGCCAACGGCTACTCACAAACTGTATGAAACACTACACCGAATTTGCCACTCTGCGGCGGTCTCATATGAGCGAATGGTACCACTTTGTTCGTACTGGCCCAATTACGCTTCAATGCAGAAGGGCACTACCTATCGTACAACACTTACTAAACATTTCTACTCAAATCAATATTGATACTTCCTTGCTGAATATACCTGCTTCAAGTTAAATGAATAAATTTATCTTTAATTAGTGTGTCAACCTAGTCGTTTACCCAATCAATAAAATAAAATTTTTGTAATTTCAATTCTAAGCTACAAAATTATTGCCTATTACAATTTTTAAATGTAAAACTATGTAACAGTCGGTAGTGCTGGTGGATGATCCTGTAGCCGGAGAGGAAGTCCAATGTGACCTAAACAAAACAGTGACTGGAAACTGACGGAGAAACATATGTAGAATATTAATTAATATTTTAAGAACATAGTAATTTTATAAATCGAGAATATGTTAATAGATGAAGAAAAAATCCCACCCCCTTTTAAAGGAATTTGAAATTTGGTACAATTGAAGATTATATACTGAAGGTGTGCAGGACGATAACATTTCAATGTTTGTTTTAGTTCTACGAAATAAGACGATACACATATTATGGTACGCACAAGTGCACTCACTCGTGTAAGGCATCAAGTGTCAACTGTCAATGACCATAATTTGATATTTTTTTCTTTTTTAGTGGGATTAAAAGGGTAACTGGTAATACTAATACACATTTTAGGACTTGTACGCGTCAGAGTTCAATCGAACAGGCTCATACTCCACCTTTAAATAATCCGTCTGTTTTTTTTTTTAATATTAATAATAATATAATATTTTTATTTTTACATAATAATAATATAATATTATTATTATATAATTGTCTCCGTGTGTGTAATGGTGCGGGTGTCGTATGTTAAGACCGTTAGCGGCGTGGGGTCCTGAGTTCGATCCCCTGATCGGACAACTATTATTAAATCTTTTTCAAATTCAAATTTACGCTCAGATAAATTATATTGCCCGGGAATGGAATGTGCCCGAAGAGGCCACAGGTTTGCCGTCTATGGGCCTCATGGGCCTCAAGTACCTTTCCTAATCGTGGGTGTTCTTGTATATCTCCTGGACTTACGAGTTGTGGATGTACTAGCACACCTCTGCCTACCTCTTCGGGGATAATAGACGTGAAGGTACTTTTTATAATATTATAATATGTAATAATATCTGAGAACTTATCACACCTCGGTAGCGTAGCCTACATATATAAATATCCATGACCTAGGTGGGATTCGAACCCGCGACTTCTGGCGTAACACGCGGAATAAATGCCATGTTGCCAACTGAGCCAGCCAGTCGTCGGCTATTACGATAACGTTTATTTAATCTCACGTCTTGAATGTATACAAAAAACTTGCTGTGACCCGAGAATTGACCTGCGTAAATTGTAGCTTTATATCCGGGAAAATTGTGTAGTACTACTAGACAATTCTGTTATTATATTGCGTATGAAGTATTTAAGTATGAGGTAGTGCCATGCTGTATTGCAGCGGAATTGGAGCGGCTCGAACGGGGTGGTACCTCTTGATCACATGATACCGACGTAAAGTGAAACATTAGGTGTCGCATTTCGTACGGTTTATGAGTATCCCGTGGCCCATTGGGGTGCTTCGAAAAATAGGGCAACGCATCGGTACAGTAATCGTGCTGATGTTCATGGGTGTAAATCTATCACACATACAATAATATACCGACAATAGTAAAAGAATAATAACACTATTTTATGAACTAACGACACAATAAGTATGTCGATACCTCCATTTACAAATAACTTAAGCTCACTTTACTGTACTTTATTCTATTTAAATATCGTGCTAGGAACAGATAGTGTTTTATATAAATTAACTTCTTGCCAGTCCTCGCAAACTATTGATATCATTGCAAGGTTTTATGTATCAAGTGTGGTGATCTTTTTTACATAAAATATTTCCTTTACATTTTTCGAGACACCGGAGAATATAGAGCAAATGTTACTTTGTGAAATCCAATAAAATTTTCAGTATTTTCTCAAAATACTATTTCAAAATATTACCGAGTATCTATAGTATTTATTTCATGGTTAAGTTGTAAAAGTAACAGGCTAAATAGGAAACATAATGGAGTAAGTGATTTATTTTTTTAGAATTTTAATTAATTTTTTCTTCTTCTTATAATGCGTACGCTATCGACGTTTTGACTACTCAAACAATCTTACATCTCATATTTTTCATTATACAAATTTTTAACTGTACAACATAAATTGAATCGAAGAAGATTGTACACGACTATCCGACATTAAATGAAAATAATGGTCATACTAGTATATATAGATAACGTGAAGCCATTAAAAAGCCAAATAAATTTACAATCATCTTAGACAAAAAATATACTTCAAACAAACTTAATATCACAACATTAAAAAATAAGACCGTACAACATTTGTAAATAGGATTCACTCATCTCTCTCGTGTGTTAGGCACTCTCGTAAGGCATTTCACCTTTTAATTTTACTGCAACTATTGGTAACTCTTACCTAAGTAAATTGCTTGTTCACGGCTATCATAAGTAAGACGTAAAGAATTAAATATTTAAATTTCCAATAGGTCCACAATGAAGTTAAACACACGAAATGTGTCTACGTAAAATATTATTTCTTACATTTGATAAATTCTCCATATTTTTAAATTTTTTGAAAGATTGATTTTTTGCATAGCCTATAGCGGTGGCCATTGAGTTGGCCAATGACGATATATCCATTGGTCTTCAAACGTTTCGGACGAACGTGCTCTAGCGGAAACTACGGAGTGTGCAGGTGCTCCATCTAATTGGTATCACGCCTGTTGACATACGACTAGAGGAATCTCACCCACGTACTCAGAAATAGTTCCATTGAGAAGAGATAAAATATATAAAAGATATAGGAAGAGGCAGTGCTACGCTGCGTATAATGAGGTAGTGCATAGTGCATGACACTGCATCCTCCTATGTAACGAAATAGGGCCTGCACTACCGGGGAAGTACCTATCGCTCACTTGATACCAGCGTAAAGTAGATGAATACTATTTTAGTTTGCATTGCCTGTTGAGATGCTGTATGTAAATAGGCACCTTTTAGTCAAAATATTTCGTCTAAGTCTACTAAGGGTAAACTAGGTAAAAACAAAACAAAACAGGTATGTAGATACATATTGTTTGTAAGTAAATCATTTTAAGAGGTCATGCATTGCAACGGATTTGGTCCGACACGATCGGGGATGTTCCTCGGGCTCACGTGACACCGCTGTAAAATGATAGTTACTTTGTATTGTTACGTGCAGTTGTCGGTTGGAGGGGCGAAGGAATAGCGTGTAATATATTTGCATAACAATTGTGTGGATATCCGTGTGCATAGATAGGCGCCGATTGCTTGCTTAAATTCGAGAGAATGAAAATCAATAGAGGCCTATTGAAATGGAAATAAATTATCTCATTGCGATTAAGAAAGAGTGCTAAGGCTAGTATTGAATATGTACTATATTGATTTAAGTTTTATGCCCCTCATCATTATGTTCATTTTTGTTAAATTATATCGTGATTATTAGAAGTTTCAATGTCTACAAGATTATTGGAGACGTTTATGCCTACATATCGAGGTTGTTAACCTGTCGACGACTGTTGAATTACGGATACAGAGTGATGTTTAAGTTGCAATAAGAATCGTATTGTAACTAAACTATAATCTAGATTTCAATATTTAATATGCAGGCTTTTAATATTTAATAAAGTGGCAATGTTGCAAAGTATGCGTAGTAATGTCGTATTATCTTGTGCACACACACACACATATGTATATATATATATATATGTAAACAAAAATAAGATTTTCCATACTTTAAATTATCCCGTGAAACTAATGTCATCGAGCCGCTTCTAAAGATAATATTGCCAATTGGTTTTATTAAAGGATATTTAAATTCGAATGTGTGACCAATAACATTGAATGTCGTTTCCCTTCTGTATGTAAATGTCAGTGTATTTTGTGAATCACTTTGTTTACATGTACTAATTGTGTTTGCTTGACGGTGTCATATAAGTCACAGTAACGTTAAGCAACCTTAATGTGACATTAGCAAATGCTAAAAATATCAAATTATAGTAGCAGAACAAACCCCACGCCATTTATTTGTAATTAATATCAGTTAACAAAATTTAAATAATAATCACCAAGAGTTTCAAAGCGAATTCTTGAGTCCTGCTTCCATTGCTTGATAACTATGAGCTTTTATTAATGGGGCTGTTTTGATTATTTAACATGTCATATTAGTCATTTATCAGTTTAGAAAAATAAACGATAAAGTAGAGGCAAAGGCTGGCAGCCAACTTTATGCCTATCACTATTATCCTCAGCCCTTATTGGTCCACTGCTGGACATAGGCCTCTTTCAATGGATGCCAAGACGACCGATCTCCCGCTACTCACATCCAACCCCGAACGGCTGCTGCACGGAGATCGTCTTCCCACCTGGTGAACGGTCGACCAAAAGTTCGTTTTCGTAGACGTGGCTTACACTCCAGAACCTTCGGAGCCTTTCCCCCTTCAAGCTGCGCAAGGTCTAGACTAATCTCTCCCAAGCTGATGTTCGGAAGATCACCTGACAAATGTTGTGTCAAGCTTGCACGCGGATCGTTGTCAGGGTATCGGGATGAGGAACGTGCGACTTATATGACATGCTACAGAAAGCTTTGATCTCAGATAAGATCTCAGGCTTAGAAGAAGTGGAAAACCCAAAATCAATTCTAACCTTTGTCAGGCGATCTCTTCCAAACTCAGTGGCTTCGGTAACCCGTTGCGTATTTGAGCAGCGAAGTCTCGGCGCACTAGTTCGCGGAGACGCTTTGAAAGAAGCTTGACATCGGCAGACGTAACGTCTTTGTGTGCTCTTCGTTCCCCCATTAGTCCAAGCGTCTCATCCGAGAGTTCAGATTTCTTGATACTTACTCCTACGATATTAGATATAGATTCTTTATACTTACTCCTACGATATCACTCACCCACGTCCTGCATGCAAATCACGCAACTCATGGCCTCGTCAATTGCCATTGTAGTTTCCGAAGTATCTAAGCATCGAACAGGTTTCTTAATTCTAGTTGGACTTTTTCGGTACGTACCATGGTTCGCCGGATGTTGGGTCGGAGTGTTAAATCTACCAATCGGACACGCTCGCGTCGAAAGCCTATATTCAGCGAGCCTTTAACCAATGTAAACTAAAGTGTATGGGTTCCTGTACAAACGCATAGAGAAACGGGTGACACGGGAATCCATACAAAATTTAGATACGCTGATTGAAAAATCGCTTAGTGTCGAAGACTCACTAGCCGAAACGTCAAATGACGTGCGCGGCTCCTCAGCGACCGTTAGCGCACCGCTCTGCCCGTTGCCGCCGCCCCGGCCGCCGCTGCCGCCTGCTATTTCGCAACGCGCGAATGCGCCGCCGCATCAACGAGTGTTGTGATGATATGGCCAAATGCGGTAAGCGACAAAATGACAGAAAAAGGTAAAACTTTTGTTGTGTATATTGTCGTAAAAGAGGACATAGTCGCGATCACTGTTTAAAAATTAAACGAAAGAGTGAACCTAACAAAGTGATAAAGTGTTATGGTTGTGGCGCTAATGGCGTAATTCGTGCTAATTATAATAATTGCAGTAAGATAACAGATTCATTCTATTCTAGTAATTTTAGTATGTCTCGTTGTAAAGCAAGTTCACATGTTTGCAATATGCACAAGAAGTACATAACAATGTAATTGAGCATTTATAGTGTAATAATAATTACAGTTTGTCGTCGACCATATGTAATGGGGAACGGCCGATCGCAGAGATAACAATAAATGGTTTTCGTAGTACAGGACTCATAAACACGGCAGCGTTGTGATACCGGTTCGAGTATGTTTAAGCTGTTACGCGAATTGGGATACACTTTGACTAAAAGGTTTATGTCCGTACAACTTGCCGATGGCGTTGTACAGGACATAAAAGTGTTAGAGGTAAACGTTAATGTGGTATTGTTGAGTTCGACGATACCTGTGACATTTATTGTTTATCCCGACGTTGTCAGTAAAGAAACACTATTGAGGATCGATTTTTTACGTAAGTGGTTTAGTTATTAACTCCGCGGAGAGTACACGGTTTACAGCTGGGGAACCTTAGGTCTTCCACCCTTTCTTTTATGAAACTCCACGTAACTCCGTAGTTTGCGCTTCCGCAATTTTTTTATATTCTGATGAGGGTACAATGCTGTCGATTTCGGAGAAGGGGGATGTTTCCCATTTTGTAGAAGGAGAAGAGCCGACATCTTTCACTGAACATCACATTGACTTCGGGGGACACCCGCCGATTGCAGTCCAGAGAGATCTTCGGGCTGTCATTGAGGCTGAAAACTATGTTCCGCAGATTACGCCGTATGTTATGAAGCTTGAATTTACGCTTAAAAGTAGTGTGGAGTGCTTTGTACATCAGCAAGACCTACGCAAGTTTACCAAGGATAAAACGCAAAAGGCTGATGACCTTGCTGTCGGTGATCTCGTACTGATGAAGACTCACATCCTCAGTAATGCTGCGAAAGGAGCCAGCTTCAAGTTCGTCCCTAAAAGGGATAAGGACCATCCCTCTTAGTTAAGAAAAAGGTTAGTCCGAACACCTATCCCCTAAATTACCCGGGGACTTCTGATGAAGTCATCGGTAAATACGAGGGTGGATCTAAAAGTTCGTGGCCTAACCTACATGGAGCTATGATATCTCTTTAAATCTACCGTAATTAGTTAGTATGTGTCATATTGATTTATTGTGCGCAGTTTCATTCCGATACTGCACAATATAAATTTTCTGTGATTATTTGTTTGAAGCAATCTGACGCAATTTTCAGTAATAGAGAAAATTGAACACCTCAATAAAAAAGGCCAATCACCAAGAGGCATCCATAAAGATATGGTGAGCACTTTGGGGGAATCTGCTCCATCATATTCCAGTGTCAAGAAGTGGGTAGCTGAGTTCAAGCGCGGTCGTGAGAGCATCAAAGATGATCCTAGGAGTGGAAGGCCTACATCCTCTACCACGAAAGAAAACCTCGATAAAATTTGTGATCTCGTACTGGGTGACTGACGTTTGACCATTGGTAAGATAGTTGAGATGACAAACATTAGTTATGGCTGGGTGCAACACATAATAACGGAAGAGTTGGGGTTCCATAAGGATTCTGCTCGCTGGGTCCCGAGGTTGCTTTCAGTTGAACAAAAACGAGTTCGATACACAATTTCGCGAGACTGTTTGGAACTTTTTGAGAATGATCCCGAGGACTTTTTGTCTAGATTTGTTACCATGGACGAAAGCTGGGTTCACCACCATACTCCTGAATCAAAGCAACAATCCAAACAGTGGAAAAGATCAGACTCTCCTATACCGAAAAAGGCTAATGTCGTTTTGTCGACTAAAAAAATCATGGGGTGCGAAGGGCATTATTTTTGCAGATTATTTACCGAAAGGTTAAATTATAAATTGTAGTTATTATTGTTACCTTTTACGAAGAATCCGGGAAGAAATAAAAGAAAAAAGGCCGGGAATGTTGCGTAAGAAAGTTTTGTTTCGTCAAGACAATGTACGTGTTCACACTTCGGTAGAAACAATGTCTGTAATCCATGATTGTGGCTACGAATTGCTGCCCCACCCGCCTTATTCGCCGGATTTAGCCCCCTCGGATTATCATTTATTTCCAAATTTTAAAAAAAACATTTGGGTGGCTCGAAATTTTTGACCAAAGATGAGGTGATAGTCGCAGTAAATGATTATTTCGCCGACCTTCCGGAATCTTTTTTTTTCGAGGGGATAAACAAGTTGCAGGTTAGGTGGAAGAAGTGTGTTGAACTAGATGGAGACTATGTCGAAAAATTTTCTTTCATTTTCTTGGTGGGACTTAGAACTTTTAGACCCACCCTCGTACTACCTCTCGGATCTACGACGGTACCACGCACAAGAGGGAGAATGTTCTGAGGTTCCGCAGCCAGTTGCGCCTAAGCGAGGTATAGGTATACCGCGGAAGGTACAGATATCGTAGAATCCTTAGATTATGTTAGGATTTGACAAACCTGTCCAAATGTCCCCATCATGGTTCATGCCTTGCCGTGGCGGTGGGGCTTAGTAGCCTGGGGTGAACCCAAGCGAAAACAATTGAACTGAGGGGGATCTTTGCACCCCTCTTGTAAGGAGAGGAGGCTTAAAGATCAGGAGTCTCCAATCCAATCCACTCTCCGTACCCCCAAATATAAGAAGAGGGGACATAAGAGCAACAGGAGGTGGCGCTTTTACGCACGGGGCAAGGGGCCAGGATGGGTACCTCACCCCATTACACTGTCCCATAGTTGGTGGGGTTGTCCTGTAGCGTTGGGTAAACCCATCTGTGGAGGTGGAGTTGGTCCCTTAGGGGGCTGACTAGCCGTCGAGGTGCCCTGATGATTCTTGTTCCGGGCACCTCACCAAGGGCGGCATTGATGGCACTCGCGGTGGTTTTTGTGGGTATTCGGCACTATCATGTGCCGTGAGGCCCAGACACCACTGTATAATTGAACCCTACCCAGGGCCGGCGAAGACGCGTAATTGCGTTAACCCGTGTCAACAAAAAAAAAAAAAGGTTTGTCCAAATATGAGGGCACTAATTTGGACAAAAGGGGGAGTGTGAAGGAAGGAAATATATTCAAATAATGATACTAATAACGCTTGAAAGTTGCCGTCCTACATTATCCTACGATTCGCCGTTCGCCAAAGGCCAGCGACCGTCGATTGTTATTTTTCCTATCAGATTTGACGTTGAGATGTAAAAGAGGCATCATACACAATTCATTCAAGATCTTAAGAGGCTCTTGCCGTTTAATGACTTTTATCCCCTTACCCTTGGCTTAAGAAGAGGGTGGGGGCGTTATTAGGCTGCCCTCATACAGCCTAATGAGGGCTAAGTTATCAAAACTTTTAATAATTAATCAAAAAGGTATGACAACGAAAAAATCAAAACTCCTCAAATTAGTTTCTTAGGTTTGTCTATATTTACGAAATCTAGAATTAAAAGTAGGTGTTAAAAAATGTATAATGCCCATTATTGTGCAGAAGCATAGCCCTCGTCCAATTTCGCTGGAATACAGCATAGCACCACTTTTTACTATATTAGTATTACCCTTATTGTCGTTGTTGATGTGTGCACGCGATAGAAGTTATAATTCTTTGGCGCAACAAGATAACATTTTTTTTTAATTTTTATCTTTGGCCCTAATCTACGTGTATAGGAAAATCTAGACTTTGTTAATTGAAAAAAAGGTATTTAATACATTGAAAATTTTATTATAAGACATTATGGAAACTTTTTTGAAAAACTAAAATATTGAATATAGCCAACTTGAGGGTGTCGGCTTTTCGTGCCGGTGGGCACGCGCATCGTAAAGAAATATTCTCAAATTTTGTTCCTAATGCGCCAAAATAATTATAACTTTAAAAATAAACAGGTCTAATTGTCAGACACCTCCTTTCTTGAGGTCGGTTAAATAAAAGCTGATTCTATAAATTGTCAGTTATGGTGATTGCTTACGTCTAATGGTCAAGGCGCCTGTTTATTAATGTTACTATTAAATTATTTAAGTGCGATATTGTTGTTATAGATAATCTAATTACTTTAATTCTTTACTTGTCAGTAATACAAGCTCATGCTGTGCCCCGGCTAATACGTGTACATCTGCTGAGATATTCACATCAAGTGTGAAGCTCATTGCTGCGACTCAATGTTGCTTCACTGACGAATTTTCATCAGATGAACTACAAGGTGAGTTTACACACAGCAATCAATATTTAAAGTGCAAATCAGGAGAAACCGAAAATGAAAATTTCAAGAACATAAATATAAAACAGTGTAGCGCTCTTAACATATATACAACAATAACAATAATAATTTGGGGGCCTATAACACTACGTCAGTGTTTTTTTTTTTTAACACAGGAGAAATGTTTATTTATGATAAAGACGTTAGCCTGGAACTTTTATAATCCTACAATTATAAAATTAATATTAATAGTATTGGTATTATTATTGAATATTATTAGTACTTTCAGGACAAGTGTTAGAGGTACTAGATAATGGAAATATATTTCATATGATTTATAACTTTCAGGAATGTCAGTACTTAAATACATATAATACATAAATAAATATCCATTATCTAGGCGAAAATCGTAGCCGCTCAGACATGATGCACTCGTCATATTATACTCTTAACGTTACCACTGCGCCAATCGGTCGCCAATACATGGTAGCTGAAAGATTCTGAGACGTTTAAATTATAAAATAATTCAACAAACTGATCTAGAATCTGTTAAAATAGTTTTTTTTATAATGTTTTAAATTCTGGAAAATATAGAGATTAATTATTTAAGTGATAAAATTAAATATATGTTTAGATGGAGCTTATTTTGACTTTATCATTGTGGGAGGCGGTTCCGCTGGCAGTGTGGTTGCGAACAGACTCAGCGAAGTTAAGGAATGGAACGTATTATTACTAGAGGCTGGTCCAAAACCCCCTACGACAGCATTCGTAAGACATGTTTAAATCATTTCCTCTCTTAATAAATTTCACAAATTGGCAATTTTTTCCAAATGAGTGTACATACGTAAGACGCAAAATATGAATTTATTACATTTCCTGTACATATTATTATTTTAAAGCATGAGTACATTATTATAAATACTTATTTCAGACACCACAACTTGCATCACTTTTGCTTGCAACAAAGTACGATTGGAATTACACAACAATAAATAATAATAGAACAAGTCAAGGTCTACTAAATGGCCAAGTGCTATGGAATCGTGGTAAAGTTTTAGGTGGGAGCAGCATGATAAATGCTATGTTTTATGTAAAAGGAAGAAAAGAAGACTATCAGACCTGGTATGCTGAGGGAAATCCAAGCTGGAATCCAGAAAATATTGCTTTCTACGAGAGAAAGGCGGAATCATTGCAAAACATGCTATTGAGAAGCAACCCAAATGTTACTAATTTTTACGGCAAAAGCGGATATCAAGTTATTAATAAATTTAACAGTACACGAGCAGCTGTTAATAACAAGGTCTTAGATTCTTGGGAATCCATTGGTATGAAGCGGTTTACAGAGCGGGAAGACCTAAATTCTGCAGAATACAAAGGTCGAGGTATCTGTGGTGAATCGACTGTTACAGCTGCAAATGGCATTAGATATGGCACTTATAATTCTTATCTGTTACCCGTTTCCCATAGACGTAACCTAAAAATTGTTACAGATGCATTTGTAACCAGGGTATTAATAAGTAATGATAAAAGTGCATATGGGGTAGAAGTTGTTATAAACAAGAAAAAAATGAAATTTTATGTTACAAAAGAAGTAATTGTAAGTGCAGGAACGATTAACTCTCCTCAACTTTTAATGCTTTCAGGAATAGGACCAAAAAAACATTTAGAATCTAAGAATATATCCTGTAAGGTCAATTTACCAGCAGTTGGTAAAAATTTGCAGGATCATCTGCGGGTTTTCTTACCTATTTATGGAGATGTTTCTAATCTTGAGGAGAGAAATGAAAGAAATTGTTCTGTAGAACAATATTGTTGCAATAAAACTGGATTTTTAGCACAGGGTGGCGTTGAAGGCATAGTTGCCTTCTATTCTTATAATAAATATTTGAAATACCCTGAATTTCAAAACCATCTACTAATTCTTAATGAAAATATAAATACTTATATCTCTAGTGACCTTGGATATAAACAATCATATGCTGAATCAATCCTCAAATATAGTAATAAAAATAGAACACTTTACCTATTTTTCGTGCATCTGTTGCATCCATATTCAAGAGGTCGTATACTGCTGAACACATCGAATCCCTACGATAAGCCAATCATAGATGCTAATTACTTTGGAGACAAGCGTGACCTGATTTTGACAGCTAAAGGAATTATGTTAATTTCAAAAATAGTTAACACAGAGTTCTTTAAATCTATAAATGCCTTTATTCCACGAATAGAAATACCAGAATGTGATAAATCCAAATACGATAGTCTAGATTATTGGATGTGTTACGCAAACTTTTTCGTAAATACCATATACCATCCAGCAGGCACCTGTAAAATGGGACCAACTCCTATAAGCTCAGTAGTTGCAAATAATCTAAACGTTTATAGGGTAAAAGGACTTCGTGTTATAGACGCAAGTATAATGCCTAAACTAACCAGTGGTAATATAAATGCACCAACTATAGTGATAGGTGAAATGGGTTCTAGTATGATAAAGAAATCTTACAGTAAAAATGAGTACTTGTAAAAACACTATTGAAATTAATAATTATTTCATTACACCCTTGAGTTCTACATCTTACTATTATTAAAAGTATTATAAAAGTTTATTATAAAACAAAAAAAATATTACAAAAGTTTTTAGTAGATTCAATAACAAATGGTCCGCGCGATGGAAAAAAATTGCTAAAAATAGTTTATACATACGTAAAGCGATACGTACAATTGGCGTACTTGGAACTAATGCACACATTAATGTAGTATAAATACAATGCGATGTGTATGTATTCTATTTTAGCATTACTGATTCGGAGCGAATGTTGATTATTTCTGTATAATAATTGGTAATCGTACTATATAATATAACATATTAGGCTGCATTGGGTGGGTAACAGTAACTTCGCGTTAGCAAACTATGAATATTTGCTATATCAAATGGAATCACAATCGAACAAAATGTACGAATACACTTTAGTTTTAACCCACTATCGTATAAATAATTATGGATACATAACATATAGAAGAAACCTATAAATTCGAATATGTACTCCATATTGGACATATTTTTAATAGGATATCCTTAGTTACTATTTCTTTAAGAATGCTTTGTTTCGCTTCATGACTGGCAAGGTTGGATATTTTATTACAATTTTTCATATGAGTGACAGTTTTTTTTCTTAACGCTAACAAATTTTTGTTCGAATATATTATTACCAGTTTATAGCCTCACTCATACCTACTGCAAGTGTTAATGCGGAGACAGCATATTTTATGTTCACAGGCGTATTATGTTGTATATGAACTGGGAACGTCTTGGCTTGATGAACAGATTTACATTTAACATGATGGTCATTCAGCTAGAGCATCCAAATCTGTTCTGTTGACTCAATAATATAAGTTATAACAATTTAGAATAAAATATTTTGAATCGTTTAATTAAGTTTAAATTTAAATAAATATTATAATTTCTAAAAAAGTTCTTTCTCGCTCCTGGAAACTTGATTATATTCTAAATTTTTTGCATTATAATAATCGTTGTAACAAATAATAATTGTTGTATAATTATCACAACCATTTGTCTAATTCTGTAGAAGAACTGTATTACTTATTTTTAGCCTTAGTTAACGTTTAAATATTAATTAGTACCGTGCAGTTATTGTTACTACTGGCTTATTATGTGTATATAGTAAAAAAGTGAAGTATCCGTTCATCAGGTCGGAAGACGATCACCACCATGGTTCAAGCCTTGTCGTAGCGGTGGGGCTCAGTAGCATGGGGTGATCCAAGACACCTTAGGCCATTTGAACCTAGGAGGTGGCGGCTCTTTGTAGCCCCCGTATAGGAAGAGGGGACCATGGAGCAGGAAGAGGAGGGGCTCTTTGTACCCTATTATAAGAAGAGGGGACAAAAGAACAAAAGGTGGTGGCGCCTATGCGTACGAAGTGAGGACGGGAACCTCACCCCATTGCACTGTCCCAAAGTAGGTGGGGCTGTCCTGTATTGCGGTACAACCCCATTTGTGGAGGTGGCGACGCACAGTAGAAAATTTGGGTCCGTATCGGATCAGAAATCTGTAACTTCAAGGTTTTTCATCTTATTGTATTTAGACTTGGCACATGTATACAAAGATTTTAAAAATATCCAATTTTTGTTTTTTTTTTTCAATGTATAAATATTTATTTTAGATGAAAAAAAGGAAAAGGGAAAAAAGTAATACGAGTAGTTACACATTTATTTTTTTATAAATAAGTAGTAATATGAGTAAAACTAAGAAAACTTAAACAATTACTTATCACACGAGCATAATAAAATACATAAAATTATAAAATCGTATAGTACCAATCTATACCTCACACCAAACTAATTGAACTCAGATTTAACAAATCTTATAATATTATTGATTCTATATAACTAGGTTTTAGTTACTTATAATGCTATATCTAATTGTTATTATCCTCGCTATTCGTAACTAAAATTACTTCCGGTGTAAATGTAGGTATAGATAGTGCAATCCACGAAGATGCGGCCCATTATTCCTCCTAATCGTTTATAATATATGTGTACAATGTTTGAGTGTTATCGGTACCCAGTAATTACCTATGAGTGCACGCGCACACTACAATAGATATACCAATTAAGAGAAAACGTCACGGTCAAGGGAAAGATGCTCTACTTCAATTTCTTATTTTTTTCTTATATTTAGGTGTGGATATTTTATGTAATTATTAGTTAATAAAATATGGAGATTTTACCATTTCTACAATAAGAGGTAATTATAGAATACGTAGAAAGTTTTATTGAACTTTATTGAAAAGTCAAAATCGTTAATCACTCGTTTCAGAAATACCTGATTCAGAATCAATTTTTTTTTTCGGAGGGACCTACTACTGATTGGCGGCACTTGTTCAGCCTTAACAGTTCAACTGATTACGGAAAGCTTTTTTGTCTTCTGGTTTTAGGTAGACGATAGGGGGACAGACCCCCCCTCCTTTCCCGCAGATGGGAAGATGCAAACCGAAATTTTTGTGGACATTACCCTATAGTGATTATTTTTGGGACCGAAAAGGGGGAAGCGGTCCCCCTCCCCACGCTAGTGGGACGGCGCGCGCACGATGCCGTTTAATGTTACGGGACGTGTATAAGAATAGTTGAGCTCGTCTTTCGGTTTGGGTTGTCAGAGGAGGCCGGCCTCTTCCCCCACCCTCTGACGGGTGGCGTCGATTTCCGCTTCAAATCGGCTAGAAGCCGTGATAATAATTTAGTTTTTATTTTTAGAGCTCTCTAAGATTCGAACCCGGGCTCGTTTCCGTAAGCGGTGTGTGAGTTTGTCATTCTGTCAGTCATATGTTATAGCTGTGCCATTATATGTAAGATTTCATCGCTCGACCGGTACGGGCGGTGTATATCGAATTGGTTCTAGCAGGAGAAAATGTATTTATGCACACAGCCGATCCAAGGGGGCCTAAAGTGTTTGTCGGGGTCAGGTCGTGTAGCGATAGCTACAACCTACTTCCGACTAAAACCTGCTATCCGTAGGTTGGCCCTATTGGCTACAGCGGATGCGTGTCTGGATGTGGTTTTGCTTGTGTGCAAGGGCGGACTTAGCAACTGCTATGACTATCGCGTCGTCGGCGTCGTGCAGTACGTGTTTCGGCCGACGGTAACGGGAATCGGTTATTAACGTCGGGTCGTATTCCGACGTTTGAACGATTAGTTTGTTTTTGTGATTAAGAGCACGGTCAAAGAACTTTTGAGACAGCTCTTTGAAGTGTCAATGTAGGTCGATGTTACGAATGTACCACGGGCATCCAGTGGCCATGCGCAAGAATCTATTCTGCATTTTCTGCAAACGTTCTATTTGGGTCGAGGCTATGTGCGCGAATGCTGCACTGCAGTACGACATGATAGGTCGTATGCATGTAGTGTACAAGGTGAGCTTACGCCGGTTCGCCATTTTGCTCTTCTTGTTAATAAGTGGATATAATTTGAAAAGGACATGCCGCGCCTTTTTCAGAACGTTATCTATGTGATTCTTAAAGCTCATTGACCTATCGAGCGTAACGCCTTGGATGTTTCCTCGTTTGTGGGAGGGCGGGGTACGGGAGAAGAGTAAGGACTTACTCTTTTCTGCGTTTACCTCTATTCTCCACTTTAAGAACCATTCGCCGGGTTCGTTGACGGCCTTTTGGGTTAGTTTGGCTCCGAATTTTGGGAGGTACCGCGTGCACAGTGCGGTGTCATCCGCGAACATAGCCAGCTGGACGCCGGGGTGTCGCGGTATGTCACTTGTGTACAGATTGAAGAGGGGGGAGAGAGGACCGATCCTTGAGGAACTCAAGCTCTGAGGGGACGAGGGGAGGACAGGGTGCCCTCCACTCCGTAGCGGAACTACTTGTTTGCTAGGTAGCTGTTTACGATCAGCACCAGCCTGTCGGGCAATCCTAGTTGGTACAGTTTGAAGATGAGGCCTTGATGCCAGATCTTGCCAAACGCCTTTGCTACATCAAAGAAGACAGCGCCCGTGCCGCGTGGCCGGCGCTGTCTTTTGAGTCCCGAGAGTACGTACTCCGTGTGGCGGTGTACTTGTTGGGGACAGCTGTGGCTGTCGCGGAACGCGAACTGCTCGTCCATGGAGAGATTTTTCTCTCGTATCACGGTTTTCAGGCGTGCGAGGATTAACCTTTCATAGATTTTTCCTAACGAGCTTATGAGACTTATGGGTCTGTAGCTAGTGGGCTCCGTCCGGGGTTTTCCCGATTTCTGTATGCCAATCACTGTGGCTTCTTTCCACGATTCTGGGAAAGTGCACTGCGCCAAAAGGGCGTTAAAAATGCACACTAAGAGGTTTATAAAAACGGGCGGCAGCTGTTTCAGTGCCTTGTTGGTTATTCCGTCGGGCCCGGAGGCCCTCTTCAAGTGAAGGTTCCTTATTAGATCCGTGACTTCTTTTGTGTCCGTTCGACGTATGATCTCATCATCATCGTCCGGCGGCACAGCCAGTCGGGCCGTTACTATGTTATGTACCTCTTCTATGTGGGAGGGGTCTGTGGGGAGGGAACTAGGAGTGCATTGACTCTCTAGTGTGTCGCCCAGGCACTCCACCTTTTCGCCATCCTCTGGTGCAGGTTTTGCACGGTTCAATGGTGGCATTTTTTCCACCGGTTCGGACTTCATAGCTCTGGCGAGAGGCCAGTAGGCCGTATGCGACGGGGATTGTTCGCTAACGAAGTGATCCCATCTTAATGAAGTTAGGTATAGCCTTTTTTACTTCTCTTTCGAGTTTTCGGAGGGCTTTCCTGCACACTTCGCCTCCGTAGCGATCGTGCAGGCGTTTCGCCGTTTTTTACAATACCCCAAATGTTTTCTATTGGATTTAAATCTGGATGATAAGGAGGCAGGCGAAGTACTGTGAATCCATGTTCTTTTAATAATTCGTCAACTTTGTACTTGCGTAAGTTTTCTTTGTTTTTTATTATTAGGTCATATAGTTCAGGTTTTTTAAAACTTCGTTCGAAATAGATACTTTTTGCATTCAGCCAAGTCTGCATGTCTAATTTGCTTGAGTTGGATGTTGGTATTTTTGCCGAACTAGTGTTGTGGTAGGCTGTATTATCCAAGACTACCACGGCATCATTTGGGAGATTTGGTATTAGTTTCTCCTTTAGCCACTTTAAATAATTTGCTGTGTTCATATTTTCATGGTAGTCTCCAGATTTGATATCTGCTCTGTATATCTACAACGCATTTGCTCCAAAGCCCTCTGCACTTTCGGCATGTACACTCCTTTTATTAAATTTTGTTTTATTGCCTCTTTAGTCCCGTTTTCGGCCCCAGATTTTTTTTGAACGTGGCTGGTATGAATATATGATTCATCTCTGTACACAATGGATCCACCTGCATTCCGAAAAGATTGTATCTGTTTTAAATGTTTCAATCTTAACATTTGAATATCGTGTTTTTCGGTAAGCACCTTCCTGTTACTTTCAGTTTTTCTCCATTTATAACCAAGTTTACGTAACAATGTTCTTATGCTTGTTATACATCCATCAAATTCTATACGATCTTTTAAAACAATATTCTAATGTAATAAATTCTAATTTCTATATGATAGTTTTGGATAGTTCTTCGGACTACATCAATATCGAATTCGTCTAAATTAATTTTTCGTGGTCTTACCTTTCTCTTCTTCATAGGGAATGTAAAAATAGAAGCGCTTCTGCCTACTATATTCGAATGCGACGTACTCGCTTCATTTTCGGACTCAATATCCGCTTCCGTAGTAGGCTCCGTTGTACGCTCCATACTTTGGACTATAGGAATTATAGAATCCGTTTCTATAGTTATATTAGATTCCATAGCAGGTGCTGTAGTTTTCATGGTATTAGTATGTTCCTTTCTTTCGCGTAGAATTCTAGTAACTGTGCTTTCAGATACTCCAACAGCCTGTGCGGTTCTCCATCGCGCATTAGTGAGTTTTTCTGTGTAATTATTACTTGCTTCGCTTTTCGTAAAATCATAAACTTTTGAAATAATTTCTGTTGCCTAAAATTAAGAAAAATATTAATTAATTTAACTTATTTTTAAACATGAAACAAAGTCTTCTATTAGTAAAATTTGCTATTTTCAAAATTAAATTATTTTCCTCTTCTTATTTTATGTGTTTTAGTAACTACAAATTTCTAAACAATATAAATATCATTAACATACCTGGCTTTTAAGTACCACACGCTGACATTTTAAAAAAGAAAGTACTTCGTTTCAAGTTTGGATTTTTGCAACATAGACTATACTACTCGTGCATATCGAACCGCCGACGGTTCGCGACTGACGCTCGGGTGAAACTCCCCGTACCCCGCAATCCCTCACCCAAAAATTGGTGGGGCGCGTCTTCGTGGATTGCACTATTTGTACCTTCAACAGACTTAGTGCCCCTTCATCGAGATCCTTCAAAATTATCATATCAGGCTTTCTTAAACTTGAAATGTATAGATCTGAGTTATATAGAGAAACGTTTTAAATACGTCTTTATTTGTAACTATATTGGAACATTTTCTGGCATGGTGCAGGTATATTTCTGTAGTCTTTATTGCACGACTCTTGTGCATCTTCCGGCAGTCGCCCAATAGGAGGAACAGAAAAATGTATTGCCACGTTTCCTCCGTGTATAAGTAACATGTGCACGGAGGATGGCATGTAGTACCAATCATAGTTACTAACATAAATTCGCTCAGTTTCTAAGGCATAAACTCCAAAATTTTCGGGATCGATCATCATTCCAGAAGATAGCGATTGTATAATAATACACAAGTGTTTAATCAACACTTGTTATGTTCGCCGAGCAAGTGTAATTGTAAAAGAACCTTCGCGCTACGTTTCCATCGCTTGAGCTTCTACTTATTTGACGAGGTCTGTCGATAATGAATCCTAGCTCTTCCATAAAAACGTTTAACAAATTCCTTTTTTTATTTCTTCAATTTCTTTTTTCTTCTATTGTAGCAGACCAAGTCTTACAGTCAAGATTGTAGCAAACGTGTAATAACATTTCAATGCTGCGAATCCAGGTATACAAAGATGATAATCCATATTAGTAAGCACTTTCATTTTCAGGTCTAGCAGTCACTTTTAAAAGGTCATTCATAAGTCGAGGAGTAGCCCCAAATAGCTTGCACATAGAACCCGATGGAGTTTCTCTTAGGACCTGTCCCACCTTACCATCAATATTGTTAGATAAAGTTCGTGCTTCACATTTGCTGCAGTACCATCTTTGTTTATTTATGACGGGCGTAAAGATTCAATTTGTGTGGTAATTTCGTCTAAAACTGCCTTAGTTTTTTCAGGAGTTTGCAACATTCAATAGAAATGGGTCTACAATAACGAACCGATGAGGTACTGAATTTTGCCAAATATGGTCTGAGAGGTCATCAATTAATCTAATGGGAACTAATGAGGTGAAGAACAGATTGGCATCTGAAATAGTTTCCGATTCCTCTGGCAGTTTCTGCTTGTATTGACTTGGGCCAGATGAACTATCACAACACCCCATTTATAGTAAAGTATTAAATGTCCGAACTGTTCTTGGAAAACTGAATCAATTTTTAAAATTCTGACAACTCTGTGGTCCATTAAGTCTTGTTTACCAATCACTTTTGCATAAGTATTTATAAATGGTGGATAGCAAGTTTGTTTTCTTTCTTGTATTTTGTAATATGGGGGAAACATTGTACAGTTTCTTTCGTTGCTTACATTTCTTAGTTACACGTGTTGTGATTTAGTTAGATCCAAATCAATAAAAGCACTCAATGCTGACGTATCAGATAAAATCTTTATTTGGTTTGACTCTTTCCACATAGTCGAGAAAACTTTTTTTTTCGCTCTGAGAGTTTCTTACCTCCTCAACAAGATGAGCGAAAAGAAATGTGTTGCATACTCACCTACGGCCCGCAGCCCTTGCAAAAATACGATACAAACGTGTTCGAACCCATATGCTTCAAGTAAGGGAGTGTTTATCCTTTTCTTTGTTGATTCTGAGGAGTCTCCATAAGCAATGCACGGCACTCCTCGTTCACCAGACCTTGATAGCAGTAAATGTGTTTCAGACTCCGAAAACTGTACTGAATATCATAACTCCAGCCAGTTTGTATTATGCCGAATAAATTTGTAATTTTTCTATGATGCTTGAGCCCAGCGCTAATTGAAAGAAGGCAGAATTGTGTTTGAATGTCACCAATTACAAAGCACTGGTTATAGTCATAAACATTTAATGTTTGCTGAAGAATGGACCACGATTCCAAAGTTTTGCCACACTCGATATAGGGAATGATGAAATCGCCCTTGGTACAGTTCAAAGTTGACATTTTAGTGGAAATAACCAATTTAAATAAGTGTCACCTAATATGAAATACACACTGAAGTGTGCAATTTGAAGGTATTTGCTTCCCCATATATCAATGCTATGCTTATTTTTTCACGAAGGATGAGTGTAGAATAGATGATATACTATTGCTATCAAAATATTGTGGTTAATATTGTTTTCGTAAACCATGTCATCAGTAACCGCAAAAGGTACCGAATTATCTACTCCTACCTCTATCACATTTTTACTCATAACTCCCAGGGCCGCAAACTACCGCAGCTGATTTCTTCAATTTTTCATTTATGAATAGTTAGGCTATCAAATTACACAGAAGTTTCGCGTAGGGAGACGTGGGTAAATGTGAAAACCTTCGAGGAAAAAGAAGTGAAAAATAGGGTATGTAAATTTATAAGTACTCAAAAAGAAACATATTAAAGAAAGTTAATAGCTCATTGTTAAGAACATAAAACATAAGTCTTTAAAATATATAAAACCACATGCACGTGCTAAATACTTTTTTTCACATTACTTATTTGAATTATGTGTATGCAAGCATTGGAATGAGCCATCCGCTACTTCAACTTACTTCAACCTAAGAAAAAAAAAGTGCAGTTTTAGTACAAAAAATATCCGATTAGGATTATTTCGTTCTTAGAGTATCGAATACAATAAGTATTTCATTCAAATTATGATATTTTTAAAACCATTTATGATATGCTCTAGTTCTACAATTTTCCACAGTGCGTCGGTCGCTTGGGGGGCTGGCTAGATGTTGAGGTGTCTGATGGTATGTTGCTCCGGGGCACCTCACCAGAGGAGGCACGGATGGCAATCGCGGTGGCTTTTGTATATATTCCGCGCTATAATGTACCCTGAGCAGCACACACCACTGGATCCAACCCAGGGCCGGTGATGGTGCATAAATGCATTTCCTCGCATCAAAAAAAAAAGGGGGAGACGACGATCTCCGTGCAGAAACCGGTGCGGCATGGATGCGAGTAGCAGGAGATCGGTCTTCTTGGCGTCCATCGCAAGATGCCTATATGCAGCAGTGGACCGACAAGGGATGATAGAGGTATATATGTATGTAAGCTGTTTCTATATATATATATATATATACACATGTATATATGTATATATAGAAACAGATTTATTCAGTAATCCTACACCACTGCAACACATACAGAGGCAACAAAAAGAATGACCAAAAGTAGTATATCTGCACATCAATGCATTGTGAAGAGCACTGAAATGGCAATCAGAGCATTTTGCGTCTAACAGCGTACCAACGTCCAATGTCCAATGCATATCCACATAGACACTCCCATAATGGAAAACATATCTCAGTCGTGCTTATTTGTGTACCACGAAAAAACTAAATAAAAATAGTGAATAGACGTTACAAACATATTTACACGACAACAAGAAATCCAGATGAGAATTGAACTTTAGGTTGAATTTTTGATCTAGTTGTGAACTGCATTAGCGGCAACCACACATCTGACTCAGCATGTTTTAAATCCTACATGGAATCATACACTCAATTCGGTGACATCGCATTTAACACAACGGATTCCCTGTTTCCATAAAGAGACAACCCATAGTAATAATTTGAAGGCCCAATCTTACGTTCAATCACGAGGCACTTTGCAAACTCCAACGAGGACATATAAAATGCTATGGTCACTAATCTGACTGATGGATTTTATTTTAATACACGTATGTAACAGGTTTGAAACTAATGCTGTTTTGTAAAGGTATAATTAGACATATGCATCTTGTTTAGTTGTGTAAGTTCTATTCATAAAGTGCCAAATTTAGAAGTAAACTTTTTAATTTTAATTCCTTACCCCTGTATTTATAAATCGCCTATCACCATTTTAGCTGCAACATCAGAGGTTTCGCAGTTGCGTTGCATTGTAAAAAGGTAAGGCGAATATCATGTCCACTCTCCTTAGATACATTTATTTATACCCATGAAAGCTTAACTTACAAGACAATAAAATATATAAAATGATCGAAATGTATACACAAGCCTAAACATGAAACAGTACGGCCGTAAAATGAAAAGGAGAACGATTAAAAGTTTACAATCCGTAAGCTTAAAGGTGTACAATTTTAGGAGGCTTAACCCAGTCCAGACATATCGGCCTAATGAAAAGCGTTAGCGAAAGAAAGAAAGGGGCGACTTATGCTTCGGCACTATTAAAAGCGGAGGAACAAATGAACCTTCAGGAGCTGGGCATTGGCCCGCTACGGATTCGTAGCGGGCCAGTTGGCATGGCTTTAATTTAGCGAAAAGCGATGTAACAGTTGTGTAACAATTTAAAAGCCGTTGTTCTACTCGTATTTTAATATCTTGTTACTATTAACGATATCCATCTTGCAAGTTTATGCAAACCATGAGATTGTTAAATTTCTCCAAAACTGAAATTACGTGTTCGCGTCGCTTGCAAATTATTTCAGTAATAAGTTGCGGTGCTCGTAAATAATTCTGCTTTCGAGGTTGCGATTTACACAAACGCTCGCAGTGGCCGGTTTTCAGTAAGAAGTAGTGCCATGCTACATAGTTGCTGGATTCGGTTGCCTCTCGCTCGCATGATCTCAGCCGTAGAATGATAGGAACATTGAGTTTCGTATGGTTTGTGAGTAGACGGCGGCCGATTGGATGACAAGGAGGACGAAGCGCGGCGTCGCTAGCAGATAATTGCCATATTGTACAGATATCGCTCGTAAAGTGATTGCTGTGCCGTGTAGTTTGTGGGTTGCCAGTGGCCCATTGAAAGGCATGGAATGAAGAAGTGAAAAGCGATGCGACGCTGGCAAATAATTGCAATAATATACTGCGTAATTTGTATGAGTAGTCTTAAATAATTGGTCTCTTGAGGGTTTGAATTTTATCATCTTCATTGTCATGAGCCTGTTGCTGTCCACTGCTGGACATAGAACATTGCATGCCACTGGATCTTTATGTCTTAGTCTCCGGACACTGCTAGCCACACATATCGTGACTAGCTGTCTTGCTAAGACATGGTCTTCACACAAAAATCCGTATGCTCTTCGATTGTCGGTTCCGTGGCAGATATGAACAACGATATAAACATCATCATCTTTTGGGAATGAAATTATTTGTATATATGACAATCGGACGAGCCCGAGCGTGAAGTGTGAAGTCATTTCTCGCTCAAACTATACCGACATTATGCTGTTGCGTGTCGTATAATTTATGAGTGGCTGGCTCATTAGTGGCTGGCTTATTAGAGGATAAGAGGAAAGTAAGTTAGAGTATGCGGATTTCTATGAGCATCGGCAATCGTCGAAAGGCTCTGATCCCCCTATAACATAAAAAAGAACAAAAAAAGCCGCAGACGAGCCGTCGCGATCGAAGTCCCGTACATTTCCAAAGTAGTTGCAACGAGACAGCAAAAGATGCAAACATGTAAACACCTACTCTCAATAAAATGATAAGGCATAAAAACCAATCAGTTTAACTTATAAATCATTTGTGATTAGTCTGGATTCGGTCTTTAATAAATCGCCTTAACAAATTATACACTAAAAGTTCCCTAAGGCATTGTAGTATCCATGGATGGAAACCCAATGAGTATCCGAACAGAATATTTTGAGACAATCGATCACATATGGATAGACCGCTTTTGGGACTTTGTTTTATAATAACTATAGAAAGGTGTATAATATTATTATGACTACTATCACTATGAGTTTGAGTTTTTTAACTTAAACCCAGCTGTTTAGCTGCCATGGGCCAATTTTTTTTACATAATTGAAATCATAATCGTGTACTGAATGCCTAATATTATAATGTGGCTTCTTAAAAAAAGCGCCCTGTACACTAAGTTTTATACGTAGTATTGAACGTAAACGTCAGCACAATTACTATGTAAATGTGTCCTCACCTACTCTCCTCTCATCCAATTGACTAGCGGAGACTCACAAACCACACGAAACGAGACAGGGTAGCCGCCTTTTTGGGACAGCACGACCGGGGACGTGCCTTTCGCTCTCAAAACATTGCCATAAAGCGTTCTGTGCGGTTCGAGGGTAGCCAATGGCCCAATAGAAGTGAGGTTAAAGGTTGATAGATTTCTCGTTTATTATAAATACAAAAATCAATTTAATACACCAATGTTCTTATTCCTTGCTATTTTCGTATACAAACCAGATTAAGTAACTGTTTTCAACTCGCAGATAGCACGTAGTATCTGCTGCGACAGAATACCTTGATACGAGCTATTATCTGCCGCGACACAAGTTCCATTACATAAGCTATTATCTGTTGCGACAGAAATTCTACGACATGAGCGATCATCTACTACAGAACGAGTTCCACGACACGAACTATTATCTGCTACGACAGAAGTCCCATGACACGAGCTATTATCTGCTACAGCAGAAGTTCCACGACACTTATTATCTGCCACGGCACAAGTTCCATGTCACGAGCTAATATCTGCAACAACACAAGTTCCATGACACGAGTTGTTATCTTCTGCGACACAAATTTCGCGGAATGAGTTAATTTCATAATGAAGCCTTATCACGGAGATATTCGCAACTGGAATTCCATTAACCCAGCAGTGTGTCCTCACGCATGCCGTTTTCTGTTGATTATTGCATAACTTTACAAAGCGCAGTCCTTAAACTTGTTAAGGTAGTTTAACATAATGTTTCAATAAAATTTTACGGCATCTGCTAACTATGTGAAGCGGTTAAACAGGAGTCTACAGCGACCTGGCACCACTGTAGCGAAGCCCGCGATACAGCACGTCATACTCTGGCCAAATGTTGTTCTTGGGCGGAGAAAAGGGAGGATTTCGTTGCTATCACAGGCACAGATCTGTTGCTGCCAGCTCCAATTCGCACCATACTGGTGATGACGGCTGGTATGGGGAAAAATTCTTTGCAAAAACCGTGACGCAGAAAACACAGAATAGCTGGAAAGGCAAGAGGCGAGGGGAACCTTGAGAGGTCCGTGAAGCAGACATTACAATCTCCGTCTTTAGAAAAGTCGCAGGCACTTGGGAAGTTATCGCATGCTCATAATGATTTGAGTTGTCGGTATGCTGCGTGTTTCAGTACATCTAAACGTAGTTTGGGGTAAACCTCCCGAGTAGAGCCATGAAGGCTCCGACGGTGTGGTCACGTTTCCTGCCACCATGAGCAGGAAGTGGTTTAGTAGGTGTCGAGAGTGCCTTCTTTTCCTCTCCCGAAAAGAAAAACTTCTTAAATATTTTGTCTCCGTTTACAACAAAAACTCGAGTTTTCGTATCATCGGTTGTTGGTATTATTTATTACTTTGGGAACTCGTCCACTGACCCCTATTTGGCGATAACGTAACAACGAGCGAAGTTAAATGTATTAACTATTGGAATTTTTCCCTGATTTTTAACAGTTTGTTCAGCGTTTTTGTACCAACGTATGTACGTTATTCTTTAAAATATCAATGCATGAGAAAATATGTATGTGCTCTTACAATTTGTGGGATGCTTTCGATTTATGTAGGATTCCATCATCAGATGTTTACAATGGGACAAAATTGACCTTTGATCAAAAAAATCTCGCCAAGAACGAAACCCCATATCTCTTTTAGTGTCATATCGATTCTGTTCAAACCACTTTTCAATTACTAGAATCCCATGTTTTTAATAAGTAAAATGGAGTTGCCTACATGACAAAATGTCCATATAACAATCTCTACAAACAGAGAAACAACGTAACATTTAGCAAAGCAAAATGTAACACAATTAATTAGCTCACTCAGCGTCTCCCAGGACCTTCCTAGGTTGCTACATCGACCAACTTCGTGCTCATGTTTAGATAGCTTCCAATTATGTAACATTACCACGTAACATGGCAGACAGAATTATACCAAAATCTTCTAGCTGATTTATAAAAGAATAGCACGAGCTTATAACATTGTCCTGATTTGTAATTTATATTAATTGTATGACGGGAAGGGTTTGCTCTCCAGCGTCCCTTGCACGACATGCAGGACTGTTCCACAGCACCAGCTCTAGCCACCAGACTAGTGTAGCAGCCAATAAGTAATTCCATCTCATCATAATAGAAAATAAATGTTTTTGCCTACAAATGACTGATATTTGTTGAAAAGATCTTACAAACCTTAGCAACATATACTTCCGAATTAAGTCACTTTAACTTAGCTCAGAAATGTTTGGTATTAACAAATTGTCGTAGAGGGGCTACGCTGCTACGTCATATAGAGCCTTTTATTCTGGTGTTTAATAGTGACTTCATCAAAATTATTGATCATTTGGCATCAATTCAGTTCCATGTCCCTAACTTTCTGAATCTAATTAGAACCTCTTGGTTAATGTAACGTAAGGCGATGGAAGAAGGCGATTGGAAGAAGAATATCAAAATGTTACAAACCATGTAACATTTTGATTACATAAAGGCAATTGTGTAAACAAAACGTTGCAGGATTGAAAACAACATATAAAAAATATAATACCTTTATTGAACTTTTCTTTCTCGCTAAACAAGTATATAAAGCTGACGTGCTCCGAATTATATTAGTGAAGTGTTTACCAACATGCGGTCTCTTCGAACTAGAATATCAGTGAGTTGTGGGACACGCTAATGTTCTATTGATAGCTTCGTAACCTTTCATTAGTTCTCACAATATATCTTGTATACGACTTTATATTTCAGAATGAAAAATGTTTTCATCATTATAAGTTTGCTAACGCATGTGCTTTAAAAAACCTGATTATTACCTGATTTAACTAAATCTATACTGGGTTTATATTACTCTTTTCAGAAATCAATAGTCATATGTGTGTCGGGACCTAAAACTAATTTTAGATGATGAGATATTGATACGCCGTACTACATTACAGCCGAATTGGGCCGACGCGACTACATATGCACTTCCCACTACTAAGTAACAGATGAACGTCATATTTCATATGGTTTGTGTGTTTCAGGTATCCCATTGGAGGAAAAAGGGGAAAGAAATTCAACAGTTATATTGGGCTTCAGTAGTCAACAAAACGCTCAAGCGGCTCGTTTGACGTATGAAAAAAACTGGGCCAATCTTTGTGTACCTACTAAAAGAAAGAAACTACAGAGTTCCTACTGGTATGGCATTGTGGTAGTGGCATTGGTCTTTTTGGGGACTGACTAGTTGCGATGGTTTGACTAATACCTATATATTTTGTTGGTATTCGCTCTTGCGTGTGCTGTGATGCCCGACACTACTAGACCTAACGTAGGGTCGGTCACAGTACGTATAAGCGTTTCCCGCACCACCAACAAAGGATATGCATAGTGGACTGAAAAAGACAGATAATGATGATTACAATTAATTTATCCGATAAAAGCTCTTTAACCCATATCGGACCGTAAGCTGAACCTGTGAATTTCTTTATATTTTTTTATATCCACTATACTATAAAAATATAGAGATTGCCCCGCAAACAAGAAACCTTTTGACTTCTGATGCCTATAGACATTCACATTACTCTTGTTATGAAAATGTGTTGCAATTTTTCCCTCCTCCGCTCCAATAGTCCACCGACTACTTACAAACTGCACGTAACGCGAAAGCATAGTTATCACTAGACGGCGGTATCATGCGAGCGAAAGCTCCTCTTCATCGTGTCGGCGCAATTCCGCTGTAATACAGCATGGAACTACCACATAGTAATTAAAAAAATATATACTCCTTATATTACTTCCACAAATTTATTGATTTAAAAGACATTTATTACTTACTATATTAAGTAATATATGTATTTTAAATGAATAAATTTGTCAAAATAATATAAACAGTAAATTTTTTTATTTAAGTTGTAATATGAATTTCCATCAAGAAGTGACAATACGGAGTGTATTGTCAACTATACCTCATACGGAATATGAGTATCCGAATACTCATATTCCGCATTAAGCACACCAGCTCTCACTACCTCTTACTAATGAATACGTGTGAGTTATTTTGTATCAGAAAGTATACTGAACGCCGCAACATGTGTGCGAATCTATCCAACTGAAGGGGAGGTGTAAAGCATTGGCATAGTAATTACTCTGATGGCTATGGGCGTCGGCAGTCGTAGAAAGGCTCCGATTTCTCGTTTGTCCCCCTATACTAATAGCCTTTGTATAGTTACAAAAGATTCTGCCTCTATACAAATTATACAAAGCGAAATAGACGTGTTACGTTGTTCTGGGCAAACTCTAATTCCGATTCGAATTCTCGTAGCAGTTGATGGTACTAGCTTATTATAAAGATAGACTGTTCATGACATGTTGTGGCGTTCCGTATACTTTCTGATACAAAAAAACTCACACGTATTCATTTGACTATTTATTTCTGAAACGAGTAATATGAACCCAGTATAGATTTAGTTAAATCGCTTAATCAGGTTTTTGAGGCACATGCGTAAACTTATAATAATGAAAACATTTTTCATTCTGAAATATAAAGTCGTATACAAGATATATTGTGAGAACTAATTAAAGGATACGAAGCTATCAAGAGAACAGTAGCGTGTCCCACAACCCACTGATATTCTAGTTCGAAGAGGCCGCATGTTGGTAAACACTTCACTAATATAATTCAGAGCATGTCTGCTTTATATACTTGTTTAGCGAGAAAGCAAAGTTCAATAAAGGTATTACATTTTTTTACGTTGTTTTCAATTCTGCAACATTTTGTTTACACAATTGCCTTTATGTAATCAAAATATTACAAATCAACACTGGCTAATAGCCTTCTCTCATCGCCTTACGTTACATTAACCAAGAGGTTCTAATTAGATTCCGAAAGTTAGGGACATGGAACTAAATTGATGATAAAAGATTTTGGTATAATTCTGTCTGCCATGTTACATGTTAATGTTAAATAAATGGAAACTATCTAAACATGACCACGAAGTTGGTCGGTGTAGAACCTCCTAGGAAACGCTGAGTGAGCTAAGTAATTGTGTTACATTTTGCTTTGCTAAATGTTACATTGTTTCTCTATTTATTGAGATATGATATATTATTGAGATAGATTATATGGATATTTCGTCGTGTAGGCCACTCCATTTTACTTATTAAAAGACATGGGATTCTAGTAATTGAAAAGTGGTTTGAACAGAATCGATATAACACTGAAAGAGACATGGGGTTTCGTTCTTGACCAGATTTTTTTTTTAATTGTAAGAGCACATACGTATTTTCTCGTACATTGTGGAGGTACCTCTCGCTATTTATACCGATGTAAAGTGACATCTTCAGTGTTACGTTTTGTGCGGTTTGTGTGTACCCGGAGCTCCATTCAGGGAGAGGAGGAAAGGACAGCAACACATTAACATAGTAATTATATGGATGTTTTTAACGTCACCCCATGTCATGTGACACAGGTATAAAAAGAAGTACACATTATTTCTGAATTTGTACTTTTTCTGTGATGTATTGAAACCTTGAGTCTCCTTGAACTTAAATATTTAAACATATTTATTTCTCCAAAAACACACTTACATGAGAATTATAAGAAATAAACGTAAGAGACTACCCAAGTTGTATCGACTTGCACAAACATTATGGAATGAAATTCATTCTCATATCGAAGAAAAAAAAAATCTGAAATGTAGCCTCGAAATTTAGTACGTAATTTCGCATTCCTTATATAGACGAATGAAGAAATAACTCCACAGTCTACAAAGTTACAGAGAATGATGTGTGAACTTTGTAGAACGAATTCAAAACGAGTTAATTTAATTTCCCTTGGAATTTATGTAAATTACATATAAATCTATTTAACTATTTCCACCACTTACTGGATCGTTAGGTGTAACATCTTAACTCAGTGGTTAATTGTTTCAGTTATATGTGTGTGAATATTGTTATATTCAATATCATATTCATATATATATAATATTTGTTTTCAATGAAACAATATCCGTTATTCTAAATAAATTTGATTTCGCCTGCGATGTTAATTAAACATATATATTAAGACAAAAATAAAGCTTCCTGTCCTCTAGCTCTTGGACTATTGGAGAAGGTGGTCAAAGGCGAAGCGATAATCCAATAGCAAGTTCTCGCGGCTGTTAATAAAACCAGTACTCTCTTTTCATAAGTTGAAATTAACAACAAGCTTATCTTATTCAACAATTTATTTGATGTTGAGAGGTGATGGCCACAAAGTTCTTGTTGAAGTTACTTTGGCATGTGTAATAACAATAATAATACAATAATGTCGTCCTCGCCGAATAATAATACAATAAAGTCGATAACGTCGTTTGTTGTGAACATAAGTTGGGATTTGCAAATAACTTGTGTTGAGTTCGGCTGACTTTGATCATACGTCCTTCTCCTTATTGTAAGAAAAGGGAGTTCCTTATGGTTAGAAATCAAGCATTCAGATATGCATTATTATTTATTGTAACTGTAAACGTCCACCTAAATGTAAGCGTACGGAGTTGTATGGAACGATATATTTTACAATGTGATAAAGTAAATAGGGAAGATATGTGGGATAACTTTTAGGTGATACGGTACGTGAGGCCCATTTTCCCTCTTATGGCACGAGACACGAAGGCCTTGTGTCACACAAGGCGGTGTCATCTGCCAATTCAGCTACAGTGCAGCATTGCGCCATCTCTCACAAAAATAATACGCATAACATAATATCCTAACATCTCAATCCTTCACAGTAAAGTCCATCAAACTATGGAATTCTCTGCCAAAAGAGATAAGTCAAACTAAATGTCTTGAGATATTTAAAACACTAGTCTCCATAACTATTATTTACAACTACAACATTTCACTTTCTATCAACTTCCATTTTAACACATAATATATTTAAATCCTCATTATCCAAAGTGTAACGTCATGTTACCCAACAGTGAAACATGAGATTAGAGTACAAAATTGATTTGTGGTTTTATGAAGCCACAATAGAAGAGGATTTTATATGAATTATGTAGTGTAGTGAGCGATGTTAATACTTGTAAGAATTTATAGAAGTATCGAGTGTACTACACGCGACTGATCGACCGTAAATTCTATGAAACGTAGATGGAAAATTTTACATCAAAATAATATTTATTACATTATTATGAATTCTTTACGGTCGTCCGATACCATTAATTAAAGCCTGAGAATATAATGTTTCCTTGTTATTTAACAGGAGTGCTCAGTTCGTACAAATATCAGGTGTTCTCAGTGCCGAGTCAGTACACACGTGCCGCTAAATTATAAATTAGTAAGCGGAAAAGGTAAATTGGGAGCACGCTATCAAACGTTCCGAGTATTCAGCTGCCTTTCTTGTAAGTAACAAGCGCAAAACCGAAGGTTTTTTCTTTAAATTTTGAGCCTTAACTATCTAATCGTCATTAATTAATTACACTTGTCCTAACGACTGGTTGGCTCAGATGGTAACGTAGCCGCCCGCGTGTTACGCCAGAAGTCGTGGGTTTGAATCCCGCCTAGGTTATGTTTTATATGTATTTATATAATAAAAATCTTAAATGTATAAAAAATCTTAAAATGTTAAATATATGTCCGATGTCTAGTATCTGTAATACAAGTCCTTCCGGTACCTACCACAGGATAACGCTAACGTGGTGTGACAACTCCACAGATATTATTATTATTATATTACTAAAAAAAAATGTTAATTTACAAGATACACGACTGTAGGTTCATAAAGATATTTTTTTAAAAATCAACCTTTTGAGCATGACTTTAAATTATTTTTACTTGGCAGATTATATTTGAAGGATGTGCGTGATTTCAACACTTTTTTTGCAGAGGATATTACGGACATAATTTTAAGGTTTTATTCGCGTATATTTAATACGGGTGGTTTTGAGACACTGAGTGGTACGTTTTGGTATTTGAAAAACAATATAGAGACTGGACACAATCAGCAGGATTAATTTGTAGAGTCGATATCCCACACGTTCGCGTTTTCCACACACGCCACCGGGTCTATCCAAGACCAATGGCAGTGAGTAAAAGAATTTCCCGCGAAACATATAAAAATATACTTTGGGACCTCCCAATTTTTTTATAATAAAGCCAAAATATTAAAATGAAACTACTATTTATGTAGCCCGACGTTTCAGAAGCTTTACAGCAACCATGGTCACGGGTGGACTGAGATGACAGATGTCCTGATGTACCAAGTTTTTAAAAGTACCCGAAGAATTATAATTTTAGTTGTTCCGATTAACGCAAACAGTACTTATTATATCTTGCTCTCTTGAGGTGTTATGTTTACTTTTTGATTTGATTATGTTCACCACTGGATCTCAAGCACCCATCGCTACTCCGTCTACTTGTTTGTAGAATTGATGATTCCACATCGTATAGCCATACGTGAGGCAATGTTTTAATAGCTCAGCATGTTACAGTGGTAGGTTATTATCCTTCAGCTTTCCTGTTACTATTGATATGCACTCCTCTATTGGTAAGTATGTAAATAGGGATTGTACATCAAAACTGACCATAACTTCATTGTCATAGAGATGTAGTTGTTGTATCTCTTCGATAAAGTGGTATGAATCCCTTGTAAGTGCTTTAGTGAGTCCGCGAAGTGGTGATAGGACTTGCGCCACATGTTGAGCCAATTTATAAGTAGGTGAATCAATTTGGCTATGGAATGGTTTGCCAGTATCCCCTGTAGTCGCAGATATCTTTATGGAGGACGACTTTGAGGAGGTCGCCCTTCGAACTTCACCCATAACACCAAGGTTCTACAAGAGGTGTGTTGATGATACTTTCACAATTTTACTTCAGGATAAAGTAACCATACTCCTTAACCATCTGAATAGTATAAATTTCAAAATAAAATTTACAATGGAATCAGAGGCAAATAATTCTCTTGCTTTCTTAGATGTTTTGATCATCCGTAATCCCAACAACACATTCAGTCATACAGTATATAGTAAACATACCCATATTGTTCGGTAACTAAACGGCAATTCTCATCATTATCCTACACAGTTGTCTACCGTGGGTAAATCTTTGCTTCAGAGAGCACAAGGCATCTGTGTCAAGCAACACCTGGATACCGAACTTCAACATGTCAAGCAAGTTCTGCGTGACAACAAGCTTCGGGTTCCCCGTCTGCTCCACAGAAGCCGAGTGAAACCAGCCACTGTCGAGAGCTTACCTGCTATATTACCATATTTAAAAGGGGTGACTGATAAAATTGGCTATATTCTCAAGCGAGTTTCAATAAAAACTTATTTTAAGCCGTCAAAGAAGATTAGTCAGTTCTTACCATCAGTGAAATGCCTTATCCCTCTACATGATACAGGAGTGTACAATCTTGGTTGTGACTGTGGACTCTCCTATATAGGGCAAACTAAATGATCTATAAAAACTCGCGTTAAAGAACATATAGCCGATATGAAACAGCGACGTGTTACAAAATCTGCTGTCTCACGCACGCTGAAGTTGGCCCCTGCCATTACATTAGATTTGATATACCGCAAAAAAAAAATCATCACTAGGGAGCACCGATTCCTTCCAAGGTCTATCCGTGAGGCTATTGAAATTAAAAAAACATCCAAATTTAAATAGAAAAAGTGGCTGGGTTCTTCCCTCTGCTTGGGATCTAGTGGTGAACGTAATCAAATCAAAAAGTAAACATAACACCTCAAGACAGCAAGATATAATAAGTACTGTTTGCGTTAATCGGAACAACTAAAATTATAATTCTTCGGGTACTTTTAAAAACTTGGTACATCAGGACATCTGTTGTCTCAGTCCATCCGTGACCATGGTTGCTGTAAAGCTTCTGGCACGTCGGGCTACATAAATTATTTAATATACCGCGATAAAATCCGTAAAAGTAGTTTTATCGTAATGTCTAACATTCGCGTAAACTTAAGTCATCAAAGCCAAAATACACAATCATTGATAAATCATAAATTAACCCAAATTGTGATCCAAGCCGAGCTGACTGTAACAACCTGAAGATGAACAAAATACGTGGACCTAGAACGACTCTACCAACTTTATATTTGTTAAATATTCACCACAACCGGGTAGTGTAATGTGCGCTCTCTGAATGAGTCTTACGGCAGTACATCTTTCGGCTACTGGTATAATGTTGATCATAAAACATGAAATATAAGAGAAACGATCCTATGGTAAACCACGGCATTACCAAATGTCAAAATAAAAAATAAACATCTATTCATGATTAGATGACCCAGCTCGATCAGTTCAATCAAGGCGTATGTTTCCCCGAAGAGCCTTCATATGGCACCTGCGGCTGCTCTCGTTTATTTTATACATTCATTTAATGAAATCGCTAACAACGAGGTTTTATAACAGCAGCGCTTATATATTGTAGCATAGATTTATTTTATAAGCAAATTAATGAGAAAAAAAATATGCGGTTAATGTATCTAGAAGCATAAATAGAAATAGCGAAATTATAATTACTCTATAATTATGCACAAAGGACTAATTTTACTCTAAATTTTAATCTTCTATGTGAGCTAATGGTACCATAAATTTATGTTGTGTGGTGATCCAATCAGAAAGTGACACAACCAAGGAATTTTCAACAGTCTTAATTCTGATACTACTGGTTTAAATCGAATGAAATTTGAAATATAAAATGCTTGCTAAATATAAAACGTTTGCTTCTTTACTGAAAATTCAAGATTCTGATTTTAACCACGACACAATTATAGTGAATCAAAAATGGACAAAATGGCATTGAGAACGGGATGGTACGGTCGTGATGAGAATATAATATATATAAATTAAATATGATAATAAATATATATTAGGACTGCTTTCCGGAAGCAGAAATTTCTTCACCAAACGAAAATTCTGTCTTTATCCCTCAAGTTTCTATATCCCGACGTTTCGATAACATTTCGGCTGTCATGGTAACGGGCAGACTGAAGATTTTAGTCGTCTGGTTGAGTATTTATATGCAGCAGAGTCATTAACAATTATTTGTCTAATTCATACAAAACGAGCTTATTGTGTCTTGCGCCTGTGATGAGTCATTTTTTTTTTGTTTTTGACTTAATTATATTTATCACCGGATCCCAAGCAGATGGAAAGACCTAACCATACTCTCTGTTAAAATTTGGTTGCTTTCTAATTTCAATCTCATCTCGAATCATTCTTGGACGGAATCGAGACTTTTTCGCGAGGATTTGGGGTTTGTCAAATCTAATGTAATGGCGGGCGTTATCTTGTACATGTTGATACACTGCAGACTAGTAGAACGACGATGTTTAACATCTGCAATATGTTCTTTAACGCATGTTCTTATTGATCTCCTTGTTCGACCTATGTATGAAAGCCCGCAGTCGCAATCGAGTTTGTATACCCCTGCGTCCTGTAGGGGGATCTCAGGCTTTACCGGTGGTAAGAACTGACTTATCTTTTTTATCGGCTTGAAGAAAGTTTTAAGCTTAAAGATGTAGCCAATCTTATCAGTGACTCCCTTCATGTACGGTAGTACCAGCGGTATTCGCTCAACTGTGGGCGGTTTCAGTCTATTTTTGAGATGTAGATGTGGCATTTGTGTCGATGTCGATGTAGCAGTCCTAACATCATTTTATTTTCAGCTATTAATCTTCGTTCCTTTTCAGCTTAGTTATGCATCTGTTTATTTATTTAAATATATATTTTTTTTTTTAACAACTTATTAAATATAATTATTAAATATTTTAATGATATAATATTCAATACATATAATATAAGTTATTATATTATATGTGTTGAATATTAGTCTATATTTATATTACAATATAAATTTAAATATATTCATATATA
>JAFELO010001773.1:240663-251837 GCA_017140195.1 Eumaeus atala
TCTTATCATATTTAATTTATATATACTATATTCTCATCCATTTGTTATTTATAACTCTAACATATTTTTACATATTCGTTCATGACGGTGATTCTGTCTCATTCCACAAGAAAATCTAAAGAAACGCGATAAAATCCGTTAAGGAGACACAACAATGAATAATATTCGCGTAAATATACCAAAACAAAATGTTTATTATTGTCGCAATATGTTCTACTGCATACCTCGGTAGACGAAACATTGTTTATCGGTTCACTTCAATTGATTGAGTGGTATCAGGAAACCGGCTGCTCGGCTTTTGTCTCAGATTCCGACAAAGAAGTGAAGTGTATTAAGGACTTTTATAGCATAAGGAGGCAAGTATGCAGTCTGGACCTACTGACACCCACACACGTCTAACTCATAAAAGCCTATGCTTTATTTTACTCCGTTGTATCCTTACCATCGCCTCCGAGAAGACAAAAAACGCATGCTTCGCAACAGAATAGGTGTCCCTTATTGACTACGTGTTTAATAAGCAAATCGCAATGCGGCAATGACGTTACCTCTTGTTACGTATATCTTTTAAAGTATATGGGGGCAAATGAGTAATCGGTGGTTCTTAAGCCCACATGCTACCTCGCAGTTGTTGTCACGCAGATGCTCCGCCCTCCATTCCTCCACCCCGCGTTCTCACAAACCTCACGAAACGCGACAGCTACGCTGTCACTTTAGGCGGTACCACGTGTCCCCGGTCGTGCCGGTTCAATTTGGCTGCAATCCAGCCTGGTACCACCTCTCACTATATGTATATTACAAAAAATCTTAAAACTGATTAATTTTATAATCATAAAAATTCATCACGACGATTTTTTCACATCGTTTAGTATAAATGTCCTCAAAAGCTAAAAATAATACTGTTGGCTTCAGCTACGAACCCATATTATGTCCTTATACGAAAAATTAGTCCCTCTGTGAATTTATGTGAAATCATCTCATCAACCCAATATATGGATATACATAGGATTGAATACTTTTTATGTAACTCATTGTACGTGAATTTACATTACGCACACAGAATAATCAATATAAGTTTAACCTCTCCATGGAACGCCGCGGAGCTCTAAAGTATTTCTATTTTTCGAAACCCCCCCATGGATGTTTACAGCTATCTATGTATTTAAAATAAAAAACATGTAAATTATTTTTATTTAAAAAAATTAACATTAGAATTCAGTTGTCTAATATACCTGTAACACAAGTCCTATGTGATAAGTCCACGTACATTATTATTATTATTTAATACTAGCGAGCCGCCCCGGATTGGCCCTTGAATAATCGGATTGCCAGATTAATAAATTATTTACTAAAACCTTTATCAGAATAGCTATTCATTGGTGAAAACCGCATGTGAATGCCTTAAGTAGATTTTGAGAAAATGGCAATCATTTTCAGTTTAGTACCACTATGATTTCTGATAATACAATTTATAGAAACCGAAATATAGAACTTAAGCAGATGGCCACTTTTATCCTGATGGACTCTCCACAGATAAGAGGTATATACATTTTATGTGATTGTTATTATTTGTATATTGTTGCTACAATCAGTTTGATTGATGAAGGTCGAGAATTAGTTAAGTTGGCTAGCTTTTGATCGCCTCGCGCAACAGGTGAGTTCTAACAAGCTCTTAGTTAACTAGCTCGAACCGAGCTACACAACCTAAATACCTACAACAAACAATAGATTCTAGCACAAATAACTACTTGTCTTTTGTGTATGTACTCTACTTATGTATGCATACGTTAACTGCCTTAACTTGTAAGCATGTTTAGCCACACACGTGAGGTTTCGGGTTCGTATTCCGGATTGGAAAAACATAATGTTTTATTAGGATTTTAAATTTCTAATAACAAGCCGTTGCTTTAAGCCGTCGGCTCTGCGCCCGATTTCTTTACGGTCGTGTTTGATTGCTGTCCTCTCGGAATAGACAGCGCACTGTGTGTCTGTGCAAATATATACAGTCCCTGATCTCTTTGTCAGAAGAAAAATTGTTACATGCATTTAATTCATTTCATTGATTAATAAACAACGTAGATGCCACATGTATGTAGTGTTAAAATGTGTGACGCAATTGTATATAACTTTATATGTATTCTGCGTGCTACGGGTGGCGTATTTATAGGATTGTTTCAGCGTGAAGTTCGCCATATTCACTTAATTGGATTTTAGTTGGATTGTATGACGGGTGTTATAATTGCAATAGTCACATTGCTGTTCAGTGAATTTTGTATTTTGAATGTTAAGGTGCCTTTACATAGTGCATGTTAAGGAGTCCTTACATGTTTTTGACTAAAACTTGCTCTACAGATATAAATAATTTTACTACGCTTTTATACTGAACTGTTGTGACTCCAGCGATATCCATAAATATCCACCTTTACTAATGGAAGCAGCAACATCAGTGAAGTTATATTCACCTAATCCGCCATATGTCATTACACACACGTGGGTATAATGAAAGTGTATTGTGCACGTTCCTCTTCACTATTTTTACCAGTTATATCCCGCCATTTCACCTGCGCAAAATCGATCTTAAGGAAACCTTATTTTATCGGGATATAAAATATTCGTTATATTTTTTAAGTTTGTAGTCCATATGCGTTCAATAATTTTGTTTAAAAGTTTTGATATCCATTAAACAGACTAATGATTTACCTAGTATCACACCGCGGTTCCACCCGCAGAACTCTGCTCCTATTAGTCGTAGCGTCATGATATATACCCTATAGTATTTCTCCACAAGTGGTCTCTTCAACACAAAATCATTTTTTTCGAATTGAAAAAATGTAGTACTGTATTAGATTAGCGCATCAAAAGAAGCAATCGAGCTCTTCGGCTTTATGTTGTTATTATATATCACAGAGAGGAGGAGAGAGGGTACTTCAGAAGGTATTTATAGAGTCATTCTAGTTGTGCTGGTTGTGATATTATGCGGGGTAATTGGACGTCATTTGGAGCATGCGCTCCAAATGCGCGCATCAAAACCTTAATTAATACTGCAGGTATTAATTAAGGTTTTGATTCGCGTATTATGAAATGACACTCTGGAACTTTGAGAATTAATGATAATATCAACACATAGTATTATTGGCTTTTATGACAATATCGAACTGGTTCTTTACAGCTGTTAAAGTGTTGTCAATTAAGAAAAAAATGCGGGATTATGTAATAGCGTTGCTGCTGCGTTGCGATTTAATTGGGGGTTTGGTGTACACCGGAAGTTGACATATTTCTAAATTCATTATCTTGAAAACACTTATTAAGAGGAAATTTTAGAGGTAAAGGACTTACGGCACCTGATGCTTAGTACTCATACCAAGCTTTAGTGGTAAAGAAAAGCAATTCAGTAAGTAAGACATTCCTTTTTTTTTATAAATTCCAGGTGGCGAACTAGTTTTTATGACTACCGGGCGCCCATATAAATTGGCGTAGTTATTATGCAGGTCGACATATCACATAGAGATCGACATACCAAAAGTGACGGCGGTAGTATTGTACCCGACCTAGCCTAAAATTTGATAACCTTCCTTACATAGATGTCCATTAAGTTATCATAACTAAAAGAGAGCTTGGAATGGGAATAAAGTACAGTGACGAGTACTGTACAGGGTGCTTTGCGAGACACTCTCAAAAAATCGCGGAGCGTCTTCAGCATTCGATTCTGGTTCCGAATATGTAGCAAAATAGGTGACTAAAATTTTAGCTATTCTTTCAAATTATAACCATACGGTTAACTAGACCGGGCATCCTGTACGTGTCCGTATAGTCACGGGATGCATCTTATTTAATCCTTGAGCGCGCGAGGTTCTATTGATTACGTATGGTGTAAATTCGGTGAAGTTTACTATTTGCATAAGCAATACTAACGTTTTACTGTAGCTTTATTAGTTACGCAGGATAATTACCTACCGTGACTTAAAAAATAAATAATCTCTTACAATTCAAGTTGTATATGAAGCCAAGTTTGTAGGTGAAAATCAAGATTATTAACTAGAACAGGTTTCAGAATAAAATATCATATTAAATGTCCAACAAAAGTCTAACAAAAGTATTTCATTTTATTCACACATGAAAGCATAAAATGTCCAATATTTAATTTTTTTGTAACACGTCGGTGTTTCATATCGGCTATGTGTTCCTAAACGGGATGTTTAACAGATCTTTTAGTCTGCCCTATATAGGAGAGTCGATGTGGGTAAACCTTTGTTTCATAGAGGACGAGGCATCTGTATCACCTGAATACCGAACTTCAACATGTCAAGCAAGTTCTGCGAGACAATAAGCTTCGGATTCCCCGTCTGCTCCACAGAAGTCGAGTGAAACCAGCCACTGTCGAGAGCTTACCTGCTATATTACCATATTTAAAAGGGGTGGCTGATAAAATTGGCTATATTCTCAAGCGAGTTTCAATAAAAACTTATTTTAAGCAGCCAAAGAAGAATAGTCAGTTCTTGCGTATGGCGTATTACAAAATCTGCGGTCTGGGAGCACACTGAGGTTGGCCCCATTGAGGTTGGTTGCCATTACATTAGATGTGATAAAACGCAAATCCTCACTAGGGAACATCGATTCCTTCCAAGGGTGATCCTTGTGGCTATTGAAATTAAAAATACATCCAAATTTGAATAGAGAAGATCGCTGGATTCTTCCTTCAGCTTGGGACCTAGTGGTGAACAGCGTCAAATCAAAAATAAATAACACCTCAAGACAGCAAGATATAATAAGTATTGCTTGCGTTAATCGGAACAACGAAAATTATAATTCTTCGGGTGCTTTTAAAAACTTGGTACATAAGGACATCTGTAATCTCAGTCCCCCCGTGACCATGGTTGCTGTAAAGCTTCTGAAACGTCGGGTTACATAACTAATTAAATAAACCGCGATAAAATCCGTAAAATTAGTTCTATTGTAATAACACACCACTTCCTATCCATCATATGAACTCAAAGTATTTATTGGTACTCATAGTACGTAAAGCTCATTACGTATTGTCAAATAGTAAACAAAGTGAATACGTATTGAATTTATATTTAGTAGTTTGGAAAAATCCGGAAATAAAAGTAAAAAAAAAATGTTTTTTTATTACTAGTAGAATGGTTTACCATTGTACTTCCGTTTTCCGTTATACACAAGCACCGCTGGACGGACAAGGCTATCAGGCGTCGCAATGCATAAATACGCAAGCGTATAAATCACGTTACGATTCGCTATAAAATATTATAGAACAGAAGCCCATAAAGGTCTAATCACTTTTATGAACTAGGAGCTTGTTATTTATTTCAGAAGAACTAGGAATATTATGAAATTTGGGTCATACAAGAGGAAACGAACAAACTGAGACTTTAATGTCTGCCTGCGTTTATTGTTATCGACATAATTATTATGAAGATGTGTTACCCTACTTCCTTATCATTCTCCAATTGGTCACAATTCGCCCAAAGCGCATGAAACGTGAAAGTATCCCTATCATATAAGACGGCATCACGTGGGCGAGAGGTACCTCTCCAGTCGAAACGGCTACCAATTCGGCTGCAATGCTCTTTTTACTCTTACTTATTGCAAAAATTATAGTGTAAAAGCTGGATTTTATACGACATAGGAACAGTTATCGGAAGATGCTGCATGGCAGAGGCTGAGTTTCGAGTCATTTCATTGGCTTCAGCCCCGATGAAGCACAGATACACATTTCGCAATACGCCTGCGACACTTATTTGAAAACATGCGTTGAAGAAATTTTACCTTATCAAATGTGAAAGGTCTCGTAGATACCGGCTTTTAGAACAAGAGCACACCTTAAGCCGACCGTTCGGGACACGGTAGCACCGTTTACTTCGTGACTTCGGGCTGTTATAAAAAAATTCGAACAACACTTTGGTCCAACCGGAGATTAGAACCCAGGACTTCATGACTGTGGCTGTATATACCTCCTATTTTCCTATGTTCGTGCATTCGTAAATCTTCTCAAAGGGATACAAAATGTCTTGCATTACGTATGTACGTAACATTAAGTTAAATATAATATTAAGAAACTTATATGATGTACGTTGATCTTTAAAATAAAACTAGATTTCAGTAAAAATGGAGAGACAATAACAAATTTGTCGGATATTCCGCTTGCGCTTAAAGCGGCGATAGACGAGAATTTCTTGATGAGAAATGACGGGCCATTGTGGTTTTTTTTTCGTTAAAGATAAGTATGTAGTAAGAGGAAGTGTCACGCTGCATTGTAGCGGAATAAGTCCGCCACGTCCAGGGCGGTGCCTCTCGCTCAAATGATATCTTCACACAGGTACACTGAAGTATATCTTTTTTATAAGAAGAGAAATCGGGTGCCATTTGAACCCGCCTCTCGGTCGATTCCTAACAAAGCTCACATAATATCTACTTAGTGATTTCGTTATTCTTCTTGTCATGTGTATGTTTCCTAATACTGACAAACATACACTGCCAAATCAACAAAATTAAGTTATTAATTTGCGTCTACGGAGCCACCCACGTAACTCCTTCCACCGCTCCTTTTTAATATCGCGTATTACCTGTAGCTCTCATGATCTATCTAGCACCGAAAAAAAATTGCACCTTCCTGAAGTTATAGAGTTCCTCCGCTTTATAACATTATTAATAATAATGATGTCATCCTAGCCCAATTTCGGCCACGACAGCCATCTCAATAGACACTAGCCAAGTACGCAAGAGACTCAGTTTGTCACACAGGCATAAGTGTACTACGTGTTCCCTCAGGACTGACGGCTTAACGTTCTTTCCGAGGAACAGGGTCGTAACGCCGACTTACCGATATTCGGACTGTTATTAGAAATTGATAAATCCCAATAGCAGTTCAGCTCGACCCGGGACTCGAACCCGGGACCTCACGACTATGACCGAACATGCTTATCATTAGGTCTCATGGCAGTCTATATATAATATTAGTATTATTTTACAGAACTACTAGTTAGTTTCCGAAATTAATGAGTTTAACCAAACAAAAAAACTCTTCATAGTAATAAAAGTACAGATTAAAATTGTGTTCACATGATTACAGTTTTATATTCACTATTTAATAAGATTCATACCGCAGAGCTTTTAAGCGGATCGATCCTGAAAATTAATATAATATGTACTTTGTGAATATTAATTTCCTTGAAGAAAATTCATTAATACAATGCATGAAGCGCCATCAAATATTACTTTCACAATGGCCATAATTTTTGTAGGCCCATAATAGTAAAGGTATGAGATTAGTTTGAAAAATTCGAAAGAGAAATAAATCAAACAGATAGTTTACGCGGAGATTAGTAACTTTTATTTTTTGAATTTATGTAGGGTTGGCTATTTTTAAACTAATATATTTTCTTACCTATTTTTCCTTAAATGCCGTGGCCGCTTTTGATTTTTAATTTTTTCTCCTATCACTGAATGGCGCGTAGACTACAGTAAGTACAAAACTAAGAACAATAATAATGATGGCAACTGAGCTACAACATGGCACCATCAAAATCCGTTCAGTACCCAATTTTGACATGATTGAGTAACAAACATCGATCAATACATCAAACCCAAACTTTTGCACTCATTATAATACTAGCTTTTACCCGCAGCTTCGCTCGCGTTCCCTACGTTTTCTTTTAAACAAAAAATATCTTGTACCCTTTTTAGTACCTCTAAATATACGCGTTTATAGTTCCGTGACTATTGGTTCTATTACTTTGACGTAAAAGCAGAAAGAAACAAACGTTTCTAATGTTATTTAGCATAGATATTACTAAGGATTTTATGGAACACTAGCATACGTTGTCCTGTCTTGATTGTAAAATTTTTAGTCATGGTAACATGTAATGTCAGGTCACACAAGGGGTTATATTCGGTATTAAAAATTACACTACACAAGTGTATGACTTTACTATGTGGCTAGTTCAAGGTAAGCAACGAGAAAGCTACGCTGTAGGTTTCGTAGCACGTTGCTACGTAGAGACTTATAAATGACGTAGAGGCAGCGAATGAAAGAGAAGGTACGCATTATAGCTGGCCCTTAACGGCTTAAGTGATAAATATGTAGCAATCTAGTGAGACAACCGATATGGTGCGACATCCTACTGTGATACAATAACGGAGGCTTAGCATGAGGTGGCTACGACTATACGATACTCTACAACTCGCTGATATAATGTTCTACATGCTATTATACAGCAAGTATAGTCCTATACACAACTATATAAAATTAGTTCTGTACGTATTTACAAATATTCTGTATGCATTAATTTGATGTTTTCAATAATAAATTTTACTGTACATAAATAAAAATATCTACTTAAGCTTTTTAACTTCTCTATGCCAACATCACTCATGTTGGCATAGAGAAGTTAAAAAGCTCCGGTGCGTTCAAGCAGCTTTTTCTGTTTAAACGTTGTCCGTGCAGTTGTTAATGGTCATCGGTAATCACCCAATGACTCTATTTGTTACTCTCGATATGAAAATAAACCCCATAAAAATATAGTCTTCATTATTAACTAATTTGATGGTTTTTCCTGGAATCTCGAGATAAAAAGTTTTAGGTTGACCTATGTTCGTTTGTCCGGTGAACTTTTATGGCAAAAGCGCCGCCAACAGTAATAGGTCCCTCCACAAAAAATTAAAAGGTCGCTTGCGAGTGGCTAGACGAATTTAGCTGATTGAATAATTATAATGACATATTTTAGATACAAAAATATATTAAGTGATAAACTATTTGTGATTATTTTTTACAGTTTTTAGGGATAAAGGATCAATCGGAGCCTTTCGCCGACTACCGACGCTCGTGAATATCAGCATTATTATTTCGACGCGTTGTCCTCCTTTTCGCCCCTCTCGCAATGGGCTACCGGCTACTCACCAACCGCACCAAACGCGACACCGTATCTCATGTGCCGTGTTATTAATTTCGTAGGTAAATACGTCGACATACATATAAGTTATAATTTAGGAATGAATATAATTCTAAAGTGAAAGTAAAAACGTATGCAGCCATGCGAAATTAGTAAAGCGTTACATTTTTACAATTTAAATTTAAAACTTAACACCAATAGTTCCGACACAACCGAAACTTACAGCAGTTTCGGCTGTGAGTAGATATATGTCAGTGGGGTTTGTCTTCCACATGGATATTGAAATTTGTTAACATTGTTCTTTCCACGATGTAAGTAACAAATGATTTTCATAAAGACAGAAAGACTTTTATTAGCTTAAGTCTCGGACAACTGCCAAGATAAGACCTCATTCCCTCATCTCTTACTAACCACTAACTAAACTGGATTGATTCAATTGTTTTTTTTTTTTTTGTATGCTTTTTATTAAAGATTGTTCTTGATTTTGAATACGGAGATACCCTCTTGTTTAATCGTTCATCACTAAGTAAATAAATTTAAAAGTTTGACTAAACATGTAAAAGTCCCTTAACCCCCAGAATTGGTGATTCCTTTTATAAAATTTAATTGAGTTTTGTAAGCATCTCCTCCTTTTATCTTGGATATATATATGTACCTCGACCCACGAGACTCCAAATTCCACATAACCGTCATTATTGCCATTATTATTGCACTAGAATTTTACTGGTGTAACGTGTTTATGTTAACCAATCCCCAAAAACTGTTTGACTGTACGTGATTAATTTTCTGTAACTAAACAGAGTTTCATGCGGTTTTCACAAAATAGTAGAGTGATTCTCGAGGAAGCTTTAAATGAATAATTTGTTAAATTTTAGTGACGAGCGGAGCCGGGATGGGTCGCTAGTACGTTATAAAGTATACTCACAGGGTATTGAGCTACTACTTATGAAGGATATCCAGCCTATGGTTAATGGAATTCTAGTCACTGTATGTCTACAACTCTCTGTCGTTACACGTGAGTTATGTGTGGCTGAGCAACTGCAGTAAAGTGTATGGCCCTGATAATATTGTCGGTTGTGCCTACGATGATTGCTGGCGGCGAGTAGCTTCTCATTAAGTCAAAGAAACAAAGTACCCTAGTGCTAAAAATATTTTAATGCGAATAGCGCTATCAGGAATATCTAAAAAAAATTTTAGTCTGTCTACCTATCCCTATTGTAGGAACCGTAAGGACTTGTGTTGCAAGTTCTAGACAACGATTTATATTTAATATTTTTTATATATTTAAGAAATTTAAAATGGGGGAGGATGGGCTGTGTATTGCAGTGGACCTCGTCCGGCTGATATTGATGATGACGAATTATATAATACTAATATGGTTAAAAAGTAAATTATCGAAGCAATAAATTTAAAAAGAAATGAAAAATAGACCAGGAAAATATATTCGATTTGATGCTGACCCTACTACGATGTTCTCAAAGTCGTACCATTTTCTAGTTTATAAGTGTGGTGAACTATTATTGGAAGATGGATGACATTGTACATTCATCTAAGAAATTAATATTACGGACTACGTCAATAACACAAATTAATAAAAAATCTCTCTGTGGTGTAGCGGTGCGGGTGTCGCCTGTTAAGACCGTTAGATGCATGGATTTGATTGAGATTGCCCGACCAAATGTTATTAAATGTTTCTCAGATTATTCTGAGCACGCATTACATTGTCCGGGATTGGAATGTGTCCGAAGTGCCCATAGGCCCGCCACCTATGACATTGAGGGCCTCAGTACATTGGCTAAACGTGTATATTATTTTTAGAGAGACATTCCTAAATATATGCTTTCGGTCCCTCATAATAAAGTCTATCTGGTTACCTGACATAGTTTCGGGGCTCTGCCATGTCCACATCCTATAAAAATAAGAGTTCATTAAAAAGATTCCTCTTTCTCGTGGAAGTTCACTACCATTTGCCCCTTGCAATTTCGGCTTCCAACTCCATATGGTCTCAGACTCGATTCAATGCAATTTCGTATTCCCATTGGGATTAAAGTCCCCCATAAGACATTAAAGTAGGCCTTTCAGGTGTTATGTAAGACTTTTGAGACATCCTCATAAGTTAGAGACACTCTTAGCACCCCTTGTTCCACAGTTACCTTGGCCGCTACCGTGGCCAGGACTAATGGGACTACCGAGAACTGGGGGCTGAGGTTTGCTGTTGTTGATTGGCAATCGCAGATTAGTTTTCGGACCGGCGTCACTGTTGCCTGTCGA
>JAFELO010001773.1:251872-304273 GCA_017140195.1 Eumaeus atala
ATCCGATTGATGGTACCGATATATATGTATATATCGGTACCATCAATCGGATTAGGTTCAAAACTCTGTGTAACGTTAGATTCGAGAAAGTTTCGAGAATTCCTTCTCTTACATTGTAAATTATATAAAATCATAAAATCACCGATAAAAGTTTTAATGAAACCTTTAAAGATAGAACAAAAAGGACACCTGCCACAATGAAGTAGAGCGTCGCCCACATTCATCTAAGTGTGTTAATCCGTGGTTACAATCATGGAATGAAATGCGTTAATTGTGATTTATTTATAGAGCTTCCGTATTTGAAAGAGGAGGCGTTTACTGTGAATGAGTATATGCGTGTATTTTATCACTCCACGTGAGCATAGCCAGGTCTACCTTCACCTATAAACATCCGCATTATTGTCACGCAGATGCGTTGTCCTCCTTTCCTCCTCCCCTCCCGAGGACCTACGCTACTCACAAAATACACGAAACAAGAGAGCGTAGCTGTCACATTACGGCAGTGTAATATGAGCGAGAGGTCGTCTCGGTTGTGTCGAAGCAATTCGTTTGCAATGCTGCATGACACTGCCACTCACATTTTTTATAATTATATTTATTATAATTTTGTTCTTTGTAATACTAATAGCCATTTCTCCAACACTAAGTTGTGTTGAGGGCAATTTCTATTACGCAGGGCGGAAGTAAATACGAATATATATTATCGCTTCCATTAGAAGATACAGGCTCCCTCCGAATGGTTTTTTCTGAGAAAATCTTGTGGCGATGTTACGGATAAAGTATTTAGGTACTTTGGATAGATGAAAGTCGATAAGTAGTTTTGGGATAATGGATATTTTTATTTAAGCTTTTTCCTAAAATGCTTAATGTTGTATATTTAAGAAATTTGTATTGATGCAATAGCTCACTATGTAATAAAAACACATGAAAGTGTTTACTTTGGATTTATTAAAGAAGAAAAATTGTTTTGATTTAACAGCTATATTTAGTATATATGTCTTACTTTACTATAAAATAGCCAAAATAGCATTTCCTTTAGATTATCTAAACAGTCTAGTTTTTACGTCAGAAAAGCAAACCTCGATTAATGTAAGTGAGGTGTACTACTATGATCGAGTCAGGGCCCCAAAAATTGCAGATTTTTCCTATTGTGTTTTTAGTCCGGCTAGACTAAAATTCTAAACAAACTTTTAATGAGTGCACTCAATAAATGTCTGTTAGGAATTTAATGTTTTAAAGCGTCTAATACGTTAAATTGTTGGAATACCTGTCTGTTTGTATGATTGTGGGTGGTGTCACCACTCCGCGTTGATTAGATTCGGGTGAACACTGACTGAACTTTACTGTGGCGGTTGTCACAGGGTTGACAATGTATTACAAATTATTATTATTATTATTTTAATCTTTATCAATTTTAAAAGGGGTTCCTATCCAGACGCATACTTGTATCCAAGGTAACGGTGCAAAGTTTAATTCACTCTCCATTACGAAAATAGGGGAGCTTCTTACACAACCACCTACTATTCTGAGGGCTTGATTTTGAATTTTATCGCTATAATATATATTTTAGATAAGTGTGTTTTTGCACTAGTTTCTTGTAGGTAGGAACCGTAATCGATCCTACTTCTTATATAAATTCAACGGACGTGCTTAGGGTGAAATCGCCAAGAGCTGTCCGCTAATACCTTCAATAAATTTAAATATTTACAATAAACATTTGCTATTTAATTCATTAATGTATTTTTTCCAAAGGAGGCTTCTGCCCAACCACATTCCTAAATACTTATTATTTTCTACTACTTCTAAAATTATTTATCTTTCAATTTACATTTACTGTACGGTTTCGACTTATCACAACAACGTGAAATCTCGCAGGCCCTTTATTACAATTTAAATTTATTGTCATTTCAAGATTCATTAATATTGTGATATAATTTTCAAATAAATATTTTTTAAAGCAACTAGCTCAGAGTTGTCATGACATGACTGTTATGACAACTCTGAGCTAGTCGCTGTCTGGGTATATAGATTTTATTACCCTAAGGAAATAGGGAATAGCAAAAAGGCTTACATAGAACTTGGTACAATACCATATATATTTCATTAATGCTGTTATTATTGTACTAGAATTTTAATAGCGTAACATGGTTTTATGTCAACCAATTCCCCATTAACTGTCTTACTGTATGTGATCAGTTTCCTCCAAATACACTAAATAGAGTTTAATGCGGCTATCACCAAAAGGTAGAGACACTCTCGAGGATGGTTTAAGTGTATATTTTGTAAAGTTTTATTGACAGGCGGCGCCAGGGCGGGTCGATGTTATGTTATAAAGTATACTCGAGAACACGCTTTAGCGAAGTCTCCCAGAGTATTGAGCTGCTACGTGTGAAGGATACCAATAAGGCTATGATTAATGGCCTGCTTGTGACTTAATGTATATAAATATAATTGTCTGTGGTTATACGTGAGTTGTGTGTAGCTGAGCAACTGCAGTAAATTATATGCCCCGATAACCTAAAATGATTGCTGACGGCGAATAGCTTATCACTAAGTCAAACAAACAAAATACCCGAGTGCTAAAGATATTGATTGTTACGAAGATGCATTGCCCTCCTATCAACCCCACCAATGGTTCCTGGCAACTCACAAACCGCACGAAATGTGACAGCGACGCTGTCACTTTACGGTGGTATCGAGTGAGCGAGAGATACTTCCCCGGTAGTGCCGGCCCAATTCCTTTGTATAGAAGGATGTAGTGTCATGCACAATGCATGACACTACCTCCTCCTATGCGGCCTGGAATTACCTTTGAAAAATATTTCCTAAATGCCTCATTCTCCTATTCGCATGGGACGGCAGTCCGATACGACCGGAGAGTAATTAGGTGCAGGACCAATGGCTTGACGTGCTCTCCCAGGCACGGAGATGTCACCGAGGCTCGAACCAGGAACCTCATGTTTATGGCTGAACACATGTACCATATATACTGATTAATATTATTTTATGTATAATTAAAGTCAACTTTATCTCCTATGCAGAGTATAAAGTTAGTACAACACCGGCGCTCAAGTGTTGGATTACTGCTTACAATTTGTATTAAACTTGTATGTTAGCGTTAAAGCTTTCAACTCGCTCACATAAATCACTTCTCATCCAATTCTTTCGAATGTGATTTGTATATTTATCAACGAATTAATCATTAGTTATACACTGTAACATCGACTAGATATGACCGCCTCTGGGTCCAGTGGTAAGCATATTCAACTGCAGTCGTGAGGTCCTGAGTTCGAGTCCCGGGTCAGAAAAATTATTATTGGGATTTTTCAATTTCTAATAAAAGTACGAACTCAGGAAGTTTACCGCATTACATCCCCGTTGGAGAGCACTGGCGTGCGTCTGATTTATCTCCGGTCATGTCGTACTGCCGTGGGAATAGGAGAAGGATGGGATAGAGCAATTTTGTCGGCACACACTTGTGTACAAATGAGAGAGCATGAAGTACACCTGTGCCTACGCCTACAATTGTGCACTATGATATGTCCAGCGCACTTGACCAGTCTCTATAGAAATGCCACCGTGGCCGAAATTCGGCTGCAACTGTATTATTATCGGATTTAATCTGGTATGATATAATAGCTGAAATGTTTTTCTTCGTTTAATCTTTAAGATTACCGACTCTACGATACACACCAACCGTACGAAATACGATACTGGTGACGTCACCCTTCGCCGGTATCATCTGAGCGAGATATGTAACTCCCCGATCGTGCCGGCACAATTCCCCTAAATTTTGCATGGCACTTATTAATGGTGACACGTTTCCTAATAATTAATCAATTAAAATATATGTGAACGAGTAATTATTTTTTCAGCTTATAACAATAAAAACCCTAATGAAAAATTAAACCGAACTTATCGACTTCCACATTTGCAACGCGATTGTGATGTGCAGTGTGTACTCAGCCTTATTGGTTCCGTCAACCCGCCTAGCTGTAGGAAGTAGCCAGTTGGTAGACGTCTGAGCTTTTAAAATACTTTTGAGAGAAAACTTTGGTTGCCGAGAAAAACGAGGACAATATTTCTACATTTTCGATTTGAAATATCTTATGAAAAAAAGACGGTTAGTTGAATCTATGTATTTTATTATTGGTCGAATCACCGTGTAACTTTGAAACGAAAGTGTCTTTGAAAAATAATGGTCCACATGGTTTTAAAAATATATTACTTTACTTAACTATCTTCGTTAATTATATAAAAAACAAGTGATTAGCTCAAAGGTCACCGAACATGGTTGCGAACAGACACGGAGTTAAATTTTATATAAATACGTTTAATAGATTCACGGAGAGGGTCTCAAATATATTCATGACTATTGCGAAAATAAAAATCAGATAATTTACGTATTTTGGTTTCTCAGGTTCCAAAGAAACTGTCAAATTGAGTATTATTTCAGTTGACGGTTCGAGCGGCAACTAGTCTCTGCCTCCGGACGTATGATTGTTATTTAAAAAAGGAACACTCTTGTGCCTATTGTGTTGTTTTAAAATATGACTGAAATCTGAAATGTATATTTTGTAAATATGCGAATTTATACATTTTCATTTAATAAATTATAAAATTATACTTGAAAATATGCAAAAAAGTTATCGCAAATAATGTGAAGCTAAAGCCCCCGGAGTAAATCACAAGAGCACATGGTATCTCTTATTTAAAGATTCGTCTTATCTTCTCGAAAGTTAGTTTTCTGAATTTCCTGTTCTACTTGCACTATTTTTGGGAGTCCATAGCGCAAGTCAGTTATATTTATATTCTTGTTGTGTTTATGAATTGAATAATATTGAATTTTTCGAAACGAATTAAATTTATCGAACTGTTGGTCGCCTTTCCACCAGGTGGGAAGACGATCTCCATGCAGTAGCTGGTCCGGGATGGATGCGAGTGGCAGGAGATCGGTGGTCTTGTCATTCATTGAAGGAGGCCTATGTCCAGCAGTGGACCGATTAGAGTTGATAATGGTTATGATGATGATAAGTGTTTATGAAAGCGAAGTATCGGTCGATTATTCACCAGGTGATGTGAGGTGACGGTGACGGTTCTCGATCTGCGTGCCGTTACCGGTCTAAACAGCCGTCTTAGCCCCTTTTAAGTTATCTACTCCAGGCCATAAATATAACGGCACAGTATGAAATCCTTTTGAAATCATTTATCGCATTCAGTAAATAAATTTTAAATATCCGATATTGTTTAATCTATTATCACTGTTCAGCCTCAAAGATCTTGACAACGTTCAATTGCTTTTAAATAAAGGCGCTGAAATGTGAACTGTTTTCACCTAATGTTCGAAAACTTTATGCGTTAGTAAAGGCGCAAAATCTAGTATAATATGTTCTATTTGCAAGTAAATATTTGCATATAGAACATATTAACAAATGTTACTAATTATTTTGGCGTGTCACGTTAAAATGACGAGAGTAAATTTTTATGACGAACACGCTCATATTCACCAAACGCGGATTGACGGTAGCTCTAGTCACCATTTTAGTTTTTCTATTGTTATGCCAAGGAATTGTAACTTCTAACACGTATTTATAAGTACACACACACTTTTTTGTGAACTAACATTTGCCCGCGACTTCGATCGCGTAGACTACATATATAGCCACGTGCGGTATTTTATTTCTGTAGCCTATGTGTTATTCTGATGTGCAAGCTACGTTATTGTAAAGTTTTTTAAAATACATTAAGTAGTTTTTATGTGAAAGAGTAATAAACATCTACGCTTACTTACAAACTCTCCTGTATATAAGATAAGTAGGATTGTTTGCTTACAATTGAAGTGTAGAATTTGTAAAGAAATATATGAAAAACTGAAGTGAATTTTGTTTGAACATGTTTAAAGTCAGGCCGTGGCCGCTACCGTGGCCCAGGGATTAAGGGAACTACCGGAAACTAGGGGCCGAATTCTATTGCTGTCGTCCATTTAAAGCTATATCGCAGAGCTTGAAGACGAAAGTCTTCAATGTATTCTCCTTGTGACGATCTACGGGGCCGTAACATGGCCTCTTAATTTAGAACTGATCCGCAAGTTTGCGGTAGCTCGACGGGCTATTGATTATTCTATGTTTGGGTGTTTCTCTGTCCGACAGAATTCGTTACGAAGTCATAAGGCAGAGAACTAAGGTATCCGATATCACGCGACGAATAGACTCGCTGAATTGGCAATGGGCTGGTTACACGCTCAGAAGAACAGATGGCAGATAGGCCAGTAAGGTTCTGGAGTGGAAACCGCGTTTAGAAAACGAAGTGTCCGTCGAGCGTTCACCAAGTGGGAAGACGATCTCCGTGCAGTAGCCGGTCCGGGATGGATGCGAGAAGCAGGAGATCAGTCGTCTTGTCATTCACTAAGAAAAGCCTATGTCCAGAGGTGGACCGATAAGGACTGATAATGATGAAAAATAATGATGTCTAAAGTCATTAGTTTAACGTGAATTTCAAAGCATTAGTGTCTACACGTCATCACCGGTCTTGTGTGCAGTCCGGTGGTTGGGTGGTGTGTGGGGCCGAATACCTACTTAAGCCGCCACAAGTGCTGTCAGTGCCGTCACTTCAGCCAATGGGTATAGTGCAATATATAAATGTGTACAAAGAGTATGTCCAATACCTGTTCACTAGTCCCCTCTTCATATAACAGGTGGAAAAAGAGCAGCCCCCTCGGTTAAATAAGCTTAGCCCCGCCACCACGACGATCTTTTATTTTAGGAAGAGGCAGTGCCATGCAGTTTAGGAGGAGGTAGTACCATGCATGTTGCACGATACTAAATCCTCCCGTGCAACGGAATTGGGCCGATACGACCCAACCGGGAGGTACCTCTCTCTCACATAATACTGCCGTTATGTGACATCTTCAGTGGCGCGTTTGATGCGTTTTGTGAATAGCCGGTGGCCCATTTGTGGGGGACAAGGAGGGCAACGCATCGGCGTAGTAATTATGTGGATGTTAATAAGCGTCGGCAGTCGTAAGAAGACTCTGATTTCTCGTTTGTCCTTGTTCTGTGTTAAATCCTTACTCCTCGCAACTGAGACGAATGCCCTTGTTTTATATTATAGGGAGAAAAACGAGCAGTCGGAGCTTTTTGATAACGATGCCCACAAACATTCACATAATGGTTATGGAAATGCGTCCTCCTTTCGTCCTCTGCTTCAAAGGACCTCCGGCTACTCACAAACCACATAAAACGCGACATCATATGAACGAGAGGTCTCTAGGTCGTCCGGGTCTCCTAATCGTGAATAACTATGGCTGTTACTAAATTCAAATTCTGTGAAAAACACTATCTTACCCTACGTATATAGATACCGTTTATAGATTTTGATATTGACCATCCAATTATTTTTTCTTTATATAGAAGGATAGATAAGAAGTAGCTACACGCCTATTATCCCGGAAAGGTATGCTAGAACATCCACAACTCGTATATCCTGTAGATATACTAGCGCACCCACGATTAGCCAAGGTACTAAAGCCCATGATGTCATAGGTGGCAGAGCCTATGGCCACTTCGGGAACATTCCAATGCCGGACAGTAATGTATACTCAGAATTATCTGAGAAATATATAAAGATTTAGTTTGTTTGTTTGATAGCGCTAGTCTCAGGAATTACTGGCCCGAATTGAATTTTTTTTGTGTGTTGAATATTTAATTTATACCGGTCCGTTTGTGTGATTGTGGTTGGTGTCACTAGTCCACGTTGATTGGTTGCGGGTGAACACTGACTGAACTTTACTGTTGCGGCTGTCACAGGTACAATGTATTACAAATTGTTATTGTTAGTGTCAAGGGGATTACATCGATCAAATTCCGAAAACATCCTAGATCCTTACGTTTGTATGCCATGAAAAACATATGTAATGATTAAGGTCCTCTTATATAACTTTTATTCTTTATTTTTTTTTTATACAGTAACCCAAATTTTATGAAATAATTCCTTTTTGAATTCATACTGCAGTTTCTCTCTGCAATGACTAAACAGATATGAATGAATTTTACATTTAAAAATTGTTATGACTTATTTAATAACTCCTATTGAGTAGATATTGTATATAATATGTATAAATAATAAATATAACAATTTGCAAGCACAATATTAACCCGCAAGGCACACTCGATTTCGCCTGTGCTCTCAAATCATTAGTGTCTTTATGACTCTCGCCGCGTGCGGATCGTACGCGCGTTGTTACTGGCAAATAAATTTAAAAATCTATAATTTTTTATCATTTTTGAATTAAAAGATATTGTATATGGCACGAATATAAATACTACGTCTTTTTTTCATATTGAGTTATTGAAATTTAATTCGTAATCGACATTTAAATTTTTTTGCTCATTTAATCACTTATTAACGAGTTACAAAACAGACAGTCCGTGCATCGTGACGTTACGTTTGGTAGTACCTAACGATTGATGCCAATTACTTTACATTATATTTTTAATTGTTATTGCAGCAAACTTATTACAATCAAACACTAGCCCATATAGTGAAAGTATAATAGAATGACATGTTATTTAATTTTAATGAAAATTTGCAGTAAAGTATATTGCTGCATTGCATTCTAGTTGGGCAGGTATGACCTGTGTGGTCAGTGAAGCTGTAGCGTTTCAACACATGTTTAGTATATACTTTAAAATTACATTGGGATTGCTAAAATATATTGCTACATTGCTAAAATATTTATAACACCTATATTTAAAAGAATATTTGTTTGTCTACTGATGATAAATCGAAACAGGTTATAAATGTGAAATGAAGTAAATAAACATTATAATTATATATATTTTGTAAAAAGTAGTGTCATGCTGCATTTCAGCCGGGTCGAACTGGTACGAAGGTACTTCTCGCTCTCATTATACTGCCCCCTTATACTATAACAATCAATATGGCAGAGAATGTTTCTTTTTATTAACAATATTGCAGGACAAGCAATGAAATCTCCTACATGATGTTGCTAGTAAACATCGTGGAAACTTTCCACAGTGTGGTAGGCAAATTTGTAGGTGGTCGGAGTGGATACCAAACTAGGTATAAAGCGTCCACGTTAACGTTCAATTCAAAAAGAAAACCCATTTCTGTACTGTATGAAACAATTGTTGGCCAAAGTCTTAAGGGTAATATGAGTCAAATAGACAATAAATATAGAAAAAAGATAAATTGGGAAAAACGTATATATTATAAAAAAAAGCAAACATATTACGAAATAAAAATTATGGTGACCGCCCGATGTGGGTGACGTACTTTCAGAAGACATGAAAAATAATTTCTTAACAAATTTATATAAAAGTGACGAACGGAGATTACAAATTGGATTCGAATGGCTCGAATTCCGGCGCTCTGTATTGACAGCATCAAATTTTGGAAGAATTATAAAAATGAGGCCAGATACTAGTTGTATTAAAACGATTAAGCAACAATTTATTACATTTAAAACATTTTATACAATTAACGTCGATGCTGCGACTATACAGCATGGAAAAGATTTTGAAAAAAAAGCTCTGGATCAACCGTCGATACAAGAAAAAAATATACATAAGACCATGCGGACATTTTATTGCTCTGGATATTCCTTATTTAGGCGCTAGATTAGTGGATAATAGTACTAGTAGACTGTTGATGATATTGAATCCACATAAAGACCATGCGGCTGTTACAAAATTACTAGCGCCACTTGACTGTCTAATTTTGGAGTTCCTTGAAAAAAAATCTTAAAAATTGAACAAAAGAAACTATCATACTTTGCTCTAGGACATGTTGGTCTGAAAATGATCTAAATGGTGTAGGCTATCTCCTCGTTGAGACTTTGCACCCCACTACCAGACTCCATGTATTCTAGTTGGATTGTTATTTTTTTAGTAGTTAAGACATTTTCATATTCAATTAGTTTATTTTTACATATTTTAGCCCATATTAAAATTAAAAATAATAACAGTGTATTCGTGAGATTAATAAGTCTAATAAATATCTTATTCTTTGTCGCTGACTTAGCACTTTGAGATGTCAGGTAGTTGGCCCTGGCAGTGGTTCTTCCGTCCATGCCATGCCTTGAAGCCATGGTGATTAAAATTTTTCTTTGCGCAGGCGACGGCCTTCGATATGATGTCAGTCAGAAGCTCTGAAATTCAAATATTAATTTCAACTAGGCGATGTTTTATAAGGGTCAATTCATACTAGCGCAGAGTCGAAGCGCATCGAAGCGTCAAATTCCTCACAATCAAAGCGAAGTCGCACGAATGCGCGCGTATTCGCATATTAGGGCCATAATATGTGTCTACTTACAGAAACGTTACACAAGACAATGTTATTGCATTGACAACAAAACCTTTACTTACTCGATATTCTGATCTAGAATACAGGCATTTTTTACTAAAGACAATGATGAATTCTTGGAGGTACGCTAGTTTTCAAAATTTGTCAAGCATATAATTTTTGTACCCCTTCCCTTCTTTTTTAAATTCTCTTTGCGTTACTACATGAGCGCTCAGAATGAATCAATTTAGGTATAAAATACCTAAATCATCTTCATTATTAATCTACTATGGATTTAAAGTTTAAAATACGTACATAGGTAGTACGTATAAAAGAATATCTGTAATACTTATTGTAACCGCCAGCTCATGATAAATGTGAAAGCCCAGAGCCCCCCGGGAAGTTTAGTAATAAATGCTAAGTCGTCTGGACGATAATAATGATGATGATCATATATTAAAATATAAAAATAAATTTATTGGGTTCTTACAATATTTTATGTAAGCAGGGACAGATGCTCCTTGGAAAGTTTAATATTGAAAGCAAAATAAAACATTTTACTAGCCTTTGACAGTTTGATGTTACACTTTAACCATCTTTGAATAACAGTTTCTGTTTGAATCTTTCAATAATAATAATAAAGATATAATTTAGACACCAAGTCATGAGGAGAATTAAAAATATAATATGCTTTTTAAACATTATAAGGTGTTATAGAAGTAGTTGGTGATAAATGTGTAGCATAAATTTTAATCAATAGTTTTATTTAGAACAAGCAATCAGCCCTTGCAATATCGGTGCCTATAAACGATGTTTGTTTGAACCTCCCCCATCCAAATGTGAGAAAGGGTGAGAAGGGTGGGCGAAATCTTGCGCGCATGCTCACAGCAGGCTGATAGCTAGGAACGCAAAATATACTCTTCAGTCTTGGCCATTGCGTGCACCGTGCTGCACGTAATGACCAAGGCTGTCTAAAACGTTATTATTACTGAATTATTTCAAAGATATATTTAAATGTATAAATTCTATTAGTTATATACTTTATTACTTTAAATTCCTACTTATACTATTTTTATTTCTATTTTAATTATTTATAACTATTATATAATAATAATTGTTGATAGTTATAAATTGATTCCGAATTATTCTGATCTGAGTACGAAGATTTTTTTGTACTTAATGGAGTTTAATTGATTCAAAGGTCCGATCGAATTTCCAATGTACAGGTGTTTTTCATAATTACAGAGTGTATTCAATACCCTATTCTGATTGCAAATACGTTAAAAAATATGTAACTAGTGTTAGTTGATTGTATTTATTAGTGTTAATTGATTGTATTGCGGACGCGGGCAACTTCGACTCTTCGGGAATAGTGCCTATCGGTATCATACGATGTCCACATTTTCTATATCTGGCACTAAATTCGGTAAAGTTGGCTATATGGATAAAAGAATATTTACGTAACATTGAAGGATTTACCTACCATATCATAAAAAGTGACAAATCTCTTACAACTATTCACGTTGTAGAACGGCAAAATATGAAAAATTACGAAGTCGAAGCCAACCAGCTTATTTCAAAAGGTTGGTTTGCATTAGTGCTTTCAAGGATGCTATTTCAAAAGGTTGGAGGCCCTAGGGGAGGAATAGGAATGGATCTTTTCTATTCCTCCCCTAGGGGAGGAATATAAAAGGTCCCGTAAAAGATCATATAAGTGGTTAAATAATTTAGCGGACTTTAAAAAGAACGCATTTTGAAAACCTAAGCCTATGGTTCCGCTGTAGGCACTGTTAAGGTACATCCAACCAGAGAATGAGCAGGGCATAGTGGTAGCAAGTTAGTGTCATTGGTCAGGAATTAGTATAGCTTCAACCTGCAAGAGTATACCACAGTATACTTTTCAAAAGTAAGGCGTGCGTTTCCAAACACTCGCAGCAAATGATGCCTACAAGATTTTACTCCACTTTCCCATAATCCACCAAAATGAGCCGCATACGTTGGGATAAATGAAAATTTTATATTCTGACTAGTTGCGTATTCAATTATGTCACTTGACCTAGTTTTAAAAGGTGTTTGAAATCATTAGCAGCACTGAAAAAGTTTCGACCGTTATGGGATAATGTCTGATAAGGCATACCTCGCCTAGCCACAAAACAGAAGAAAGGTCGCTGAGAAGCTCTAAGTGCATCGCGCGAGTTACGAAACAAACAAATAAACATACGTAACCCTTTGTAGTCCTATAGCCCCTAACCCTTACGTTTTAATATGAGCATAGGTCTGGACCCATGCTCATATTGAGACGTCTGGTGGTAAATTGCCCATAAGAGGGGATTTACCTGACCGTTTTGTACAGATGACGCAGTCGTAGGCCAATAAGATTGGCGTATATTATATAATAAGATGTAGAATTTGTGTTCGTAACGAAATAGCAATACTTCAAACCAATGTTTACAGATATTAACATCGGGTTTTTTTGTCAAAATTTAACAATGAAGATTGTTTTATTCTACCCCCTACTCGTAATATTTTAACATCTCCCATCAATATATTTAGATTATTAAAATTATGTTTAGATTTTAATTTTTTACTATCAGATAATAATCTATATTCATCTGCGAACGCTTCTAATTGCGCCAGTTTTGATAAAACCACACGAGCATTTTGTAACTCATCATTAGTAAGAGTGCCCTGACGGATATAATTTTTATAGCGTGTATTATGTATGAGATCCAAAACGTATACGCAAGTTCGCTTTATACAATTAAATTGTGAAAACCTTTTAAATGGGAATAATGAAATTTCCGATGCGATGACTAATGAATTAATAGGTTTAGTTTTGGTGTCAAGCAAACAGGAAACGTCTTCTTGTTTTTCTCGTGACTGAGGGCAATCCAATGCAGGGTGGTGAAGAAACGATAGTGCATTCCACCACGTAGAACTCTTTTTGAGATCATACAATCTGACACCTCGGAATACTAGTGCAGCTGGATTTTCCTTACCGCTGACATGACGCCACCGCAATGTATCATAGAGCTCGTGGATCTCACATACGCGGTTTTGAACACAATTCTTTAATAGATTAGAAGGCAAGCGCAGCCATCCTAGTAGTATGGTGGATTCACACCAGAAAGTAATGTTACCAAACTGATAGTTTATTGTTTCGGGAATTTTATTGTACAGCCTAGCACCGAGTAAAGCGCCACAAAGTTTTAATCTCGGGATGCTTACTGGTTTTGGTGGCGCAACCTTCCCTTTAGAAAAATATAATGGTACGGTAACAGATGTGTCATAACGCACATATATAATAATAATGTCTGTAGACTTATCACACCACGTTAGCCTAGCCCTGTGCTAATTACCGTAAGGACTTGTGCTACAAGTACTGGGCACCGGATTTATATTTAATATTTTTCATAAATTTAAGATATTTTATATATTTAAGATTTTTTTATGTAAATACATATGCATTACATATGTAAACATCCATGACCTAGGCGGGATTCCAACCCGTGATATCGGCGTAACAGCCCCGTATGCGACAGACGAAGGGTCACAGAATATGTGAAGCTAGTTGCGCGCGGGGTTGGTACCTATGACGTGACGTGGTTGAGCATAGGCGGAGAAGTCGCGAAACATTCCCAAGTTTGTGAGACGTCAGCGGGAATCACATCATCAAAACCTATTTTCAATAACCATAATTTCTATAGTAAAATTTTAAGGAATCACCGTACGACTCAACAAGCCTAAATAGGTCATAAACCTTACAAATTTTTACACAATCTGTATCGTTTTGTAATAATTTTATTTTCGTTCTCATAATTTCTGTTAAATTGGAATTCGTCCCTAATGTGAAACCAGCATAATCCTAAAGCTTTAGCGTAAACATTATTAGGTAACCTAAAGACAGTTCTTTAGAAAATTGGGATGGTTCGCTTTCAGTGTCGACTAAACTAAAATTTAAAAAAAAAACCACTAGCGTGACTGTACGTAGTTTATTAAACGGACAGGTTCTGACGTGTCGTCCAGCAACTGGATTAATTGAAGGTTATGTTGATCCTCATGAATTAAGCACTGGCGAAACATTTTCTGAACATCAGCACAAGCAGTGTACTTGTGCTGCCTAAATCGTAACAATATCGCAACGAGATCGCCCTGTATCGGTGGGCCGACCATTTGCAGGTCACTTATTGATATATCTGCGGTGGATTTTGCTCTGTAGTAGAACACCACCAAAGGTTTTGTAGTTGTGATATATTCGCGGAGCACACCGTGATGCGCCATTATAAAATGGGGGTTACAGTATCTATCAGCTAACTTCATGTGACCTAAGCGTACTCATGAATAAAATCGCTGTAAAGCCTTTCATACTCCGGATTACGCATTAAGCGTTTCTCGAGAGCAAAAATCTACGTACTGCTTGCGAGTATGTCTCGCCTAGTTAATTGTGTGAATTTTTAAAAGGAATACGTAAAACGAACCTTCGTTGTACGTATTCCTTTGCGTATCCCGGGGCGCAAACGTTTCTTGTAGTTTCTTGTAGTTCCCAGAACTATCGTAACTGAATATCGATCGCATCTGAAAAGTTACATTGAATTACGGAAATTTCATCGCGTTAAATATTAGAAATAGGCCCAGATATAATCCATCCTAATTCTGGGTGTAATAAGAATGGTCCATTCCGTAGTTTATTTTTCTCCGTTTTCATTAAATCCCAAAACTTATCTGCTCCTATTAAAAAAGCAACATTACGAGTTTCGTAGAATTTTCATTCAGGTATATTAAATTGTGTGTATTGTAGTGGCATAGTAGGTACGGCCGAAGTAAAGTTAGGCAAAACAAAACATTGTATATGTGTGGTATATGTGTTGGATGACGACATAATTTCCATATCACATATTTGCTTTAATTTTGTGATAGAGTTACCAACACCTCGTATTTCAAACGTGGACTGCATAATCTTTGTGTGTAATAAATCGTATAACGATTTAGAGATATAACATTTTCCTGATCCACTGTCTAGAAGGGCGCGGCTTCATGTCACTTATTAAAGTTGTCCGTTATTTGTATTAGAGCGGTTAAACCGGTCTTAAATTAGCGGATTGAATGCATCTGGTATTATTTGCATTAGAAGATGTGTGCATAGATAAGGAGGGCGTGAGCGGGGATGCGGTCGAGGGCACGGGTGCGATCGCCCTGACCAGCCTCCCATCGCTCACCTCGGTGACGTTTCCCGTATGACTTGCGAATGTGTTATTGTTGCTGCAATGGTCAGTATCGAAATGCACTAACGAATTGTGTTTCCGATTGTGTAATCGGTTCCGACACGGTTTAAACCGACTACCGCTTACTGTGTGACCGAAACGCAAACAGTTCATGCATATTTTTTTGTCCTTAATGAATTTAAGTGTTGTTTCTAAATTATAATCGAAAAATGTTTGACAAGCGTACAGTGGATGACTTGCGTTACGTAACAAACAGCGTTTCTTAGTGGTATCATATAATGGACGTTCCTTCGGCTTATTTGTGGAAATATTGCAGTGATCTACAGTAGAATTTTGAGTGTTGTCTTTTTCAATATCATGATTTTGTTTGCTATGTGCCACCTGCATGTTTCCAACATATCAGCTCGATCAGTAAGGAATTCCATTAAGCTATCAAGTTATAAAGGTGTCAAGGTTTTATCATTTTTTGAGCACAGCATGCCTTTATGTTGCTCCCATTCACGTCACGTCACGTCTCATGTCGTGAGATCTAATTTTGACACGATTAAATATATGAGTAAAAATGTTTCAATTTTATTAAAAAAAAAAGACTTCTACTTCTTACCCCCGTAAAAGACTGTTAAATGTTTAGTTAGGCTTTTAAATACACGTATTTTATAAATTGTCTTTCAACATTCACAATCATGAACAAACTTAAAATAGTACCAGTAACAAGCAATAGAACCAATACAGTTTTTATAAAGGGTTAGAAAAAGGGAGGTTATGAAGTCTTATCTGGGTAGTTTTCCGAGACTCCCGGTTGCATCTTGAAGGGTCCTTTATATATATCTTATTATAAATCCTCTAAGCAGTAAACTGATGGTTCTTCAATTCTCAACCTCAATAGGGGAAGATTATGCTGATACTTTATCTTCATTTCACATCCAAATTTAAAAAGGGAAATAGAAAAAGGAAAAAAAAAGGAGTAGAGCTCTGAAAAGGAACACACAACAAATAAGACTCCCATTCTCTTGGCTTCATGAGCCAACTAAAATCAAGCAAGATATAAACTCTGTCACAATTAAATAGAATTTAACATCTAATTTTCACATGTGCCATATTCCAGGTGCCCTGATGAATTGTATTTCCGGGGCACCACATCAAAGGCGGCACTGATGGCACTCGCGGTGTCTTTTGTGGATATTCGGCACTACAATGTGCCGCGAGCCCCACACACCACTGGACCCCAACCTGGGCCTGCGAGGACGCATAAATGCAGTGCCCCACATCATCAAAAGGAAGCTCGTATAATATGTGATACACTTACATGTTTCGCGGTACCATTAGCGACTTTGTCCATTATACTTTGACACCTGCTCAGGAAAGCTTTCGCTGTCTGTACTGTACAAAGGCTATTTTGTTTTTGTAGCAAAATTAATTATAAGATAATTATTAATAAGATGTAAACCTATAACTAGAACCATAGATGTGCTATAAGTAAATTTATAAAAGAAGAGTAAGAGAAGTTTATTAAGAGATAGTGCCATGATGCATTGTAGCTGATTTGGGGCGGCACGACCGGGGGGGGGGGTACCTCTTTCTCACATTATGCTGGCGTAAAGCGACAGCTTCGCTGTCGTGTTTCGTACGTTTTAATTGTAGCCTGTGGCCCCATTGGAAGGGAGGAGGAAAGGAGGAAAACGCAGATTTATAATTATTACGCGTATGTTTATGGGCGTTGTTAGTTGTCCCTGACTACCTGTATGTCCCTATATAATATTAAAAAAAGAAAAAAAAACATAAATTATTCTTATCACAAGTTGGTTAAAATTATATTATCAGAGTGGCATGATGTGGACACAGTATGTCAATAACAATGCGTCGAAGACATCAAATACCAATAGTTATATTCTATGATTGCCAACATACAGAATATACAGAATATTGGCAACGCTACAAAATGACGGTGAGCGTGTTAATTAAGGTGTTAATCGCCTCGCTGAGTTTTTGAAGTTACACTCCTTTTGGCGCCTTAGGGAACAATTACGAGCGTAAATTATTACAAAACGCGCGCACACTATCACGAAAAGCGATGAATTTACTCCAAGCTATAGTCAAATTCCAGTTATTCACGAAAAGTTACTATTATGCGTTATAATAAAACTTTCAATTTATTAAATACACATTGATGTCGTAGGGTCTACCCGTGTCCATGGTCGCTGTCAAGCTTCTGAAACATCGGACTAGATAAATAATTAAAAAAGCCGCGATAATGATATGAACGAGATTTAGCTCTACGGTCGTGCCACCCCGATTCAGCTGCAATGCAGCATGGCTCTACCTCTTGCTGAATAGTATACAATAAAGATATGCGAAAGATTATCTTAAAAAAGATTTTAATCTTGTTGAGCCAAAAATTATAACTTATAACGCGTGTACAGTAATACACACAAATTTTTTTCAGACTTCAAATTATGCTGTGGAAGCGAAGAGACAATTTCATCGAATTGCTATGAGTCCTCACAGGGCGACGAGACTAGGGTGGAGAAAGGTTCCGCCTCCCCCCACTCTCCTGCAGTTAGGAGAGATGCATCTCTATATGAGAATGTTTATAATGGCTAATCAAACTATTATTGTCATGGCCCGTGAGACCGCGGGCTCCCTCATTCCCAGACACTGCCATTGAGGGCAATAGTAGTATCTCATATGGCATCGGTGCTGAAGTGAATGCATAACTCACGGAGAGCTCATGAGCGGGCACCTCAAGGCACTTAGTACACTGATTTCTTGCTATACATTATTGTAGAAGAACAATGGACTGTGAACAATCCTTTCTACAAAGTTAACAATAATTCAACTTTTGAAGAAAAAGTGTATCTATATTGAATACTGTTTGATTGGTTACTGGAGCGAGAGGTTTACAGAATGCGCTCTAGCAGCAGTAAAACTGCGACTCTTAATTTTATACGACTTCGCCTAGGTCACTTCCAAAGAATAGACTCAGAAAGTCTTTGAACCGGAACTTTAGACATATGTCTAAAAGCTCATTTAAAAAACTCTTGTAAACGAGACTTAAGCGCTTTGGAACAGTTATTTTAATATATACTTAATCCCTTATAAGGTAGCCCCATTAAAAGCAAGTATGACATCCTTATTATTCATATTAATTATATTTGGTATTTTAACAAACAAGTAATGTAAAGGAACGAAATAAAAATATATGAAATCCTCTACAAAAATAGTGAACTCGAAATTTTGTACACTACAGAGAATATTGTAGATATTCTGTATAAGATCGGCATTACATTTAACACAGAGCCTTCGACTGTACATCCATATAAAATGCATCTATATTTTCCAAACAATTCACAGCCCTTAACTTGATTATTACTCATATGTTTTATAACTATTGATATCTTAAGTTTACGCGAATGTTACTTATTACAATATAACTAGTTTACAGCAACCATGGTCACGGTTAACCTCAAGTCCCCCGTGACCACGGTTGCTGTAGGGTTTCTGAAACTTCGGACTAGTAAAATAATTAAATAAACCGCGATAAAATCCGTAAAATAGTTTTATTCTTATGTTTTATACCTGTTTAGTTCGATCAAATAAGTAGAAAGAGGTATGTTTCTTAAATAAAGTTACAGAGTACCTACCTCGTGACGTGCTTTTGTATCTTTTGGGTCATCGGTCCGGTACTACCGATGACCTCAGACATCCACAAAACCTGTGTATACAGCGTGATGTGCACGTGATTTTATATTTTAAGGAGACGTTAGGTATATATCCTATGTAACCAATAAACTACAATATACCATATAGTAAGAATTTCGAAGACAAATTATGTCAAATTTCACGTGCATATTTGATTATACATTCGGAATCAGGATCAAATACTGTATATGCCCTGTGATGTTGTATTGTCTTAGAAAGCACCATATATACGGTGATACTGTTCTAAGATAACTGCCGATCTCCACAACCGAGAAGGACTTGCATATATTTTTAGTATTATAAACCAGGGTATATAATAATAACTGCTGCTCCAACGTAATGATTTATTATTTTGTATAGAGTTTACACATCACTCGAGTACTTAAGACTGACTGAACAAATTGCAAACGTGCGCGCTATTTAGGGCCAGACTGTGTCTGGCTTCGGCTTGATCAGTTTTGCTTTGGATTTGGCTTTGGCTTGACACCGGTTTGGCTTTGGCTTGACAACAATCAGCACGTCGCTGCCATGGCCTTACGATTAATAATAAAACTCTATTCATTACATTTCTCCAGATAGAAAATTATATTTATTGGACTGAACTCGGGTCTACTACCACTATCCATATTTCTACTGTCAGGCACAATACTAACTTAAAAACAAAAACAAATTATTTTCTTCATCAAACAAAATACAGAGTAACCTTTCAATTTGAGTAAAAGGTATATAAGTGTATACATTGTGACTGGAGTTAAAAGAAATATATAAATAAAACGCTAGCAGTCTTAAACAGGTATCCCCCTTGAACCTGGTGTATTGTAGTTGTCCATATCAAGTGTCCGCCTGTCTCTTTTATAAAATACATTCCAAGGGCTTTTATCCTTATCCTTTATTTTGGTTTAGAAATAAGAAGTAAAATGGTGATAAATTCCCAATTCTTTCAGTCCGTTGAGTTGCTAGGGACAAACGTATTCACTCTCGACGTGTTAGTGAAAAAACAACAATACTTTGCTCCTTTATATTATCAAATTGAATATACGATCGTAAAGATTTCTTTGAAAACTACAAGTAGCAATAACATTTTTTGCTACAATCATTTTATAAAAAAGTATAGCTGTCACCTTTAACTGTAAGGCTTAGTGTTCACTGTGTTGAGGAAATGTGACTTCTTTTCTTTTTGGTGATGTTGAGGATCTCATATGAAGTATTTCAATTGAGGATGGATATATATTTGGGATCGCTGACGCTACCTGCCATTCCCAAGTCATGGTTAATTTTTTTTATTTTCCGCCCGGAAAGCTATACTTTCTCGTGAAGCAGGAACAAATAATTCAATTTAATATATAAGGATGAGTTCATGATTTCTTGTCCACGCCACGTTTCATATTTTTATTAATGTTAAGTTGACTTAATTCTCTTGAGTGTGCATTTTGATAGTAGTATTTACATGATCTATGTGGCTATTAATTTGATAGACCGTATCAATAATGTTTTAGTTTGAATAGTATATGGCACCTGTGAAAGTTGGATGTTGAATTCTATTTAATTGTAAATAGTATATTGCCTGATTTTATTTGGCTCATGAGGCCAAGAGAATGGGATGGAATCTTATTTATTGTGCGTTCCTTTTCAGAGTCTACTCCTTTTTTTTTTTCTTCTTCTCTTTCCCTTTTTAAATTTGGATATAGAATGAAAATAAGATATCAGTATAATCCTCAACTCCAATAGTTAAAGATTGGAGGAACAATTATATATATACATGACCATCCAAGTTGCAGCCGGGAGTCTCGGACTACTAACCAGATAAGGCTTCATGCATGCACCAATGCAGTAAACATCATTGCAGGTTGTTCTGAAGGAACGAGAAAATTCTCAAACATAATACAGCTAGAAGTGAAAACTTGAGACGGTTTTAAAATGCTTCTTTATGAGATAGGAGCAAACGAGTAGTTACTATCGCCGCCCATAGACATCTGTAAGACTAGGTGGCTTAGAGACGCGTTGCCGGCCTTTAAGAAATTGGTATACTCTTTTCTTGAATACCTCCAAGTCGTATCTTATCGGAAATACAAAAGGAGGCAGCTGGTTTCGCAGTACAGGTGCGCGCGGTAAGAGGTGGCTTTTAAGCCACACTGTTGTGGATTTACGGACATCAAAGTGAAGGGCGTGGAACTCACAGTTCTGTCGCGATGTCCGAAGATGGAATTCTGCTGCTGATATTAAGCTGAACAATTCCTTGGAATGCTCCCAGTGAAATTGCGGTGAAAGACGCACGGCGAACCGACATCTCTTCGTAGGACCAAAGAATCAAGTTGTCCGGAAATAACTTGATCATCAATTATTCGAGTCGTTGTACGTTGTATGCTGCCGAAAGTAACGAACTGATATTGCGGGGCCCCTGCCCAAAGGTGATAGCAGTACTCCATATGCGATCGGGCCTGCACCTTGTAAAGTTGCAGCCGATGGGTTGAATTGAAGCACTGCTTCGACTTATTGAGCATGCCCAGTTTCCTTGATGCTAATTTAGCTTTCGTTTCAAATTGACCGCGGAACTGAACGTGACTCGATATGACGACACCAAGTATTCCGATACTAGCTGTGAAAAAGAGGAGATACGACGAAGTGTGACTTTTTAGTGGTAAACGCGAAAACTTGTGTCTCATGGGAGTTAAATTGGACTAACTTTAGTCGGCCCCATTCTGAGACGTTGGATAACAAATCCTCGATTTCAGACACGGCCAGTGCATTGAATATCCCCCGTACTATCATTTGCGTAACAATGAAAGCCACTAGTTTGTGGTCTGTCATTGATACGCAGAAGAAACAGCGTAGGAGACAGGACACAGCCTCGGGGAACACCAGCGTTGACAAATTTAAGGGCGGAGCATGCGCCGTCAACCACGACCTTTATGCTGTAATTTTTCAAGAAGCTAGTGATCCATATCACCATATCGGTAAGTTCCCCGGAAGTCCGTGTGAATAAAGCTTTGAAAGGAGCGCTTTATGCCAAAAACGATCAAAGGCCTTCGCTACATCCAGACTAACCGCCTCGGTTTCAACTGCCTCCGCCTATCAGTGCGTTCAATAACTTAGAAGATTCCCAGCTGAACCTCTACGGTGGAAGCCGTACTGGCGTTCACGAATTATTTGATTATCTTCTAAGCATTGCAAAAGCTGGCAGTTGATAATAGATTCCATAATTTTGGAAAACAAAGGGCTATAGCTTAGAAGGTTATTATAAGGTATATAGGCCGGTAGTAGGATGGGTCGGAGCGATCACCTATTTTAGGGATTGGGTGGGGTGCACTTAAGATGCCGTCCAAGAGCTGGAGACTACGCCATCAGAGAAGGAGAATCGGAAAAGGCACGTCAATACCGGAGCCAACTACGGAGCACATTCTCGCAGCACAATCGGAGCGATACCATCGTTGCCGCTCGACTGATGAATGTCCAGGGAAATAAGAGGAAAATATTATCCGGCATTGAGTAACCACACCGCGGGATAGTAGGCGGCGGCCTTTTCTGATCATCTAAAAATAGTTCGACGCAAAAAAAGAGCCCGGAAGTTCGGCTTTCTATTTTGCGACATGGGCCAGCGATCTTTCACTCAGGTGCAATGAAGGGAGGTGTGGATTAGTAAAATTTCCTAAAACAACCTTGGCGAGGGACTAGAATGCAGGGCAGAGGAAGGTGAACAAGTATTTTTCCAATTTCGCTTACGTGCTCTGACTTCGATTTGGCAACATTTACATAACATTTACATAACACGCATGGCTGCTATGTGGTGCCATGTAATACGACAAATTAAAGGCCGTACACCCGTGACCATGGTTGCAGTAAATCTTCTGAAACGTCGGGCTACATAAATAATTCAATGAACCGCGACAAAATCCGTAAAAGTAGTTTTATTGTAAGGCCGTACACTCATATCTAAGTCGTGGTTTCTAAATGTGAATACAGTTTTAATAAAAACCCTATAAGTTTATTACAAAAGACACTTCACAGAAAAGCGTGTCCAGTTGTATATGAATTTAGGTGTTGTTTTATTTAGGCTATCGTCAATTGTACTGTGCGATACTAAAAAGGTCGTCGTGGGTTTGCGTTCTGTATTCCACACTTCCAGCCATCACAAGGGCAGCACCGAGTGGGAAATGGCAACCCTATTGCCACTTTCCCGCAAGGTTACGACGGCCCGCCGCTCCTCTAGAGGCTAAAACCAGCCAGGAACCCGGCCAGGAACCCCTTATCCTTTTCCCTCCAACCATAGTTCTACTAACATGGCGTACGTGTCGGCGTCTGTCCATAGGGCCATCATGAGAGTGGTTCCATAAACGGTTCCCAATTTGATCTGGGATCTGTGAAAGCGCCCCGATAATGGACGGACGCCATTCAAACCAAATATTACTAATCCACGTATAATTTTAGAGGACAATATAGCCTCCACCACAGCCTCGTATTGACGAGGCTCGAACCCGAAGTCTTCAGTGGGGAGCAAAGTTCCGTTCTGGATCCCCCTTGATCCAGTTATCCTGTTACGTGGTCGAGTGGTAAGGCGTACGAGTGAGTGCATTCTGTAGTGATGTTTACGAATTGCGTTCCAATTCTCACATCTATCTGATCCAAGCGAAAGATTTGTATTTCAATAAAATATGTGTCATTAGGGCATGCGGTAAAACAGCGTGGTCAGCGTGTGTTTGTGTTGAAGGCATGATTTATACCACTACAAAAGTAAAAGTACATTTTTTAAGTGAAAGCTTTCGTACGCTCGTTGAGGTTTTTTGAGATGGGATAAATACATTGAATTCATGATAAGGTTATATACCATTACTCGTGCCTGTGTAAATGACATTAATTTAATGACAAGAATGTGAGCGTAGGTACGCTTTAATATTTCATGTCCACCTTTAGAAACTCAAAATCGATTTCAGAATTTTGTTTTTAACGCTATCTTCCAAATCTTCAATTTGTGTTTTATGTTTTCTTCTATGAGAGCTTTATGATTTCTTAAAACTTCAAAAATAACTCGTAAATTTATACGTACAATTATCGTGCCACAATGTTAAAAAAAAAACTAAATTAAATCCTCCAAAACGGTTTTTACTAAATTTTATATGCATATTCATTAAGTCTGAGAATCGGCTACCATCTATTTTTCTTACCCCGCAGTGACAGGGATTGTTCACCCAACCCGGCAAAACAACGGCAAAACAATCTGGTAAATCGTTTAGCTCACAAAACGCATACATCGCATAAATCTAAGTGAACGGCAGTTTTAAATTTTATAATTCATAAGAACGAGATTTTTAAGCGGCAATATATGGACATAGTACGATTTAAGTTATTTTCCTTATCGGGCTCGGCCTCCCAATAATTCTTACCACTGCTGCTCCTATGTCGCCAGGATCGACAGTGGCATCTACTATGAACCCATTGATGATCGTAGGGGAGCCGGAGGGAGAAAGCAAAACCTGTCTTTGGTTCCGCAACGTATTTAATCAGCAGAAAATAGGAGGTACAGGAAGTAATCCCAATTTCCCTCCTAATCAATCCTCCTAATCAAAAGCGGAGAGGGTACAAGATTACATAGGCTTTTACAGACCGAGAAAAGAGGGGGCAGGCAGGTGAGGCCCCGCTGCTGTGCATCACGGATATATAAAACAACTTGTGTAATGACTTTACATTTCATCTGTAATTATTTCAGTTATTCTTATATCTGAGGTAAACCCATGTGTTTCTAATAATATTATAAAAAATAAGTTATATTAGAAAATAAGTAAAGCTATTATTTAAATGTCTGCAAAGTGTGCGAAGTAGGAATGGCGATATGTATCTTCGGTGTCATGTGATCGAAAGAATCTCCAGGGATGTATTACTCTGTTTCGTGATGCAGTATTAACACTAGGTGAGGATGAGTTGTTTGATGTGTCTAGTGTTCGTACAGGTTAGGGTGATTCTTTTTGAGGGAGACATAATCCCTCTCCTAGAGAGGAGCCCGGAAGGACGCCCGCCTGACGGAGCCGCGGAAGTACGTTGCCCATGGCTCTGCCAACAGGCGTAAGAGGTGGAACACCATTGGAGGCTTATGTGGGTGGTCAGTGTACCTGTGAGTCTCACATTACAGCTTGGTCTGATTTACATTTTTGTTTCGCGGTTTCGTATTAATTTTTTGCATCGCTCATGGACGTTGGATCCCCTCCACACTCCTCATCCCTCCTGGTGTGAACACCGGGTACGTCGGCCAGGCGTCTCGCGCCAGTGGAAATATGTTTAAATAATTCCATGATCGAATTCCAATGAGATATTGTTTTGGTACGGTATGGCCTCTGTTGTGTTTATTGTTGTATTCTATTAGGACAAGCTAATTAGCCCATAGCCGTGACCTAAACAGTGAACTAATAAATGATTATGAAGATGACAATGATAATTCAAATACCAAAAAGGAAATAAATTATCGTCTGTTCTTTATCTACCTAAGGTTAGCTATCTCGTATGCATAAGTTACCCTATATAGATAATTTTCGAGGTTTTTGTATAATGTGTTATTTACACACGTGTTAATGTCTGCCATTAAATGTCAATGATTTAGAAAAATACCCGGATATGCTGCGAGCGTCTCATAACCGTCAAACTGACAAATTATGCACTTTGTAACAACTTAAACACATGCGCGTAAACTTGACTTTTCAAGGAAATATATTGAAATACTGCACATGTTTTAATATAATCAGCATTGTAAGAACGACTTAAAATCATACACGTTAGGTTGAAATTGCGAATTGGTTTTTACCACTATATACGTCCATGAACATCTGTATAATTATTATACCGACGTGTTGCCCTCCTTTCCACTCCAATGGGCCACCGGCCACACACAAACCGTATGAAACGCGACACAGAAGTTGTCAATCTACGGCGGTATCATGTGGGCGAAATGAACCTCTTTATTCGTACTGGCGCAATTCCACTGCAATGCAACAGGGCACTTACCTCTTCTAAAGTACAACACTCACTAAACATTTCTACTCAAATGTTTGATAGCATTTAATATACCTAAGTAGGATATTGATGTTTTCTTGTTGATTATACCTGCATCCAGTTCAATAAATAAATTTATCTTTAATTATTGTGTCGACCTAGTCGTTTATCTAGACAATAAAATTAGGTTTTTGTAATTTTAATTGTAACCTACAAAACTCTTGATACATTTTTATCAGCTACTTGAAAACAGTTAACTAGATGTTAGTTGATTTTGTTTTATTATTGCCTATTAAAATTTACAAACGTTGAGCTACGAGGGGTGATTGATAAATATCCGAAACTGTAAGGAACAACTTCAAAAATCTACTTAAAACAATTTTATTTTTCAACGTAGTTTCCTTCTACCTCGATGAATTTAGTCCAGCACGACTCCAATGCCGTTATACCAGTTTGATAAAATGTTTTCCCTAACCCCTCAAAATACTCGTCTACGGCGGCATTGATTTCATCATTTGATGAAATTCTTCGGCCACCTAACCATTTCTCGAGATCCGGGAATAAATGGAAGTTGCACGGGACCAGATCTGGAGAATAGGGGACTGTAATACTTGACGAACGCACCGGTGTGTTGTTGTGGTGTAATAAAACTTTCTATTTGGCTAAATGAGGCCATTTCTTTCGGATTTCCTACATTTTTGCAGCAAGTTTGCATAATAATCTCTATTTTTTGTTTCTCCTCCTTGCAAATAGTCCACTAAAATAATCCCTCAAGCATCCCAAAAAACAGTCGCCATCATTTTGCCGGTTCCGCTGTCGTTTTTGCCGTTCCTGCTTTCTTGTGCGCAGGTTTTCCGCTCTCATTCCACTGCCTAGATTGTTTTTCTTGTTTCAGAAGTATAAAGATGTATCCATATTTCACCTATTGTCACAAAACGCAGGAAAAACCTGTTAGATATACCCTTAGACATTACCAAACAATCTGACGAAGCCTCCACTCGATGTTGCTTCTGATAAAGAGTGAGCAAACGCGGCACCCATCGTGCGCAAAGCTTTTTCATTCGCAAATGTTGCTGTGGAATGTAAAAAAAACCTTCATAGGAAATGCTTACTATCTCTGTTATCTGCCGCATCTTTAAGCGCCTATTGTTCTAAATGACTATTTGAATCTTCTTCCTCATGTCCGGATTCGTGACTTCACTTGGACGGCCAAACCTGTTGGCGTCTTCTCAGCTCTGTCTCCCATGTTTAAAATCAGTTACCCAGGTGTAAATTGTACTCAGTGCAGGAGCAGTATTACGTAAAACACTGTATTGCTTGACTTTAATCTGGGTTTTCCCTTACAAAACGTAAAACTTTATTACCGCACTAGTTTTGTTTCTTTCTATTCTTGGAAAAATTTACGGCAGAGAAGGTTTCGAGGTTCTCACACAAATTCTATCAGTTCGAATAAATTCAAATTTGGTGTTTTATTTTAGAAAAGATGTTAGAATATAATGTAATAAATTTTGTTTGCTTATCTTTTTTCAAGATCGTCGTTCCAGCCAGTTATTAATCAGCCTGGCATGGCCGGTGGTGCGGACGAATGATCTTGCAAGAACTGGAGAGGAAGCCCAGGGAGACAAAACAATGGCTGAAAACTGACGGAGAAAGATATATAGCTTATTATTTAACATATAATATTATGAACATAGTAATTGCATATATCGAGAATATATTCATACGCCAAAAAAAAATCCCACCCGGTTTTTTAAAGAATTGCGCGAATATAGTCATTTGTAATTTGGTACATATGCTAATATGCTAAATAAGACGATGCACACATTACGTCACGCACGCTTGCACTCACTCGTGTAAGACATCAAGTGTCAACTGTCAGTGACCATAATTTAACTTTTTTTTCTTTTTAGTTGGCATAACCATACTTGGGCGACGTCTTCCAAATTTCATGATTAGCACGCGGCTGATTTAGATCGAACAGGCCAATACTTCACATTTAAATAATCTGACCGTTTTATTTTTTTCTTCTTTTAATAATAATAATGTAATATAATAATACCCGCGACCTCTGGCGTAACACGCGGAATAACCGCTATGTTACGAATTGAGCCAACCAGTCGTCGACTATTACTACAATGTTTAGTTAATCTCACCTCTACATTTAAGACGTGAGAGTAACTAAACATTAACAAGAAACTAGCTGTGACCGGAGGCTTCACCTGCTTAAATTGTAGCTTTATATCGTATAGTACTACTAGACAATTCTGTTATTCTACTGAGTTTATAGTATTTAAGACGTAGTGCAATGCTGTATTGCAGCGGAATTGGGGTAGCTCGATCGGGGAGGTACCTCTCGATCACATGATGCCGGCGTAAGGTGAAATATTAGGCATTTCCTGCGGTTTGTGAATATCCCGTGGTCCAATGTCGTGCTTCGAAAGGCAAAGCATCGGTATAGTAATCATGCTGATGATCCTGTGTGTCAATCTGTCACATACACAATAATGTACCGAGAATAGTCAATACATTATAACACTAATATTATATGATTAACGACACAATAAGTCTATCGATAACTCCATTTCAAATATTTTAAGCTGACTGTACCATAATTTATTTTATTCAAATATCGTGCTAGAAACAGATAGTGTTTTATATAAATAGACTTCTTGCCAGTCCTCGCAAACTATCGACATCCTTACAACGTTTTATGTATCAAGTGTGGTTATATTTTCTATAAGAAATATTTACTTTATATTTTTCGGGACATCGCGGAATATAAAGCAAATGTTACGTTGTGAAATTCAATTCAAAACAATTGAATTTCAGCATTTTTTCAAAATACTATTTCAAAATATTTGCGAGTAACTGTAGTATTTATTTCATGGTTTAGTTGTAGAAGTATCGACTAAATAGAAAACATAATGCAGTAAGTGATTTAAATTTTTAGAATTTTACTTTCTCCTTATAACGCGTATGTTTTCTACGTTGAGGAGGTAAAGCGTAATTATATCTCATATTTTTCATTATATATTATACTTCTTTTATATAATGGAGGGCCAGCGAGTAATCGGAGCCACTTTACAACTACCAACGCCCATAAAAATCCACATAATTACTGTTCTGATGCGTCGTCCTGCTTCTTCACCCCCTCAATGTGTCGCCGGCTACTCGCATCCGCACGAAACTCGACACTGAAGATGTCACTTTTTGGTGGTAATATTTGAGCGAGAGTTACCTCGCCAGTCGTGCTGGCTCAATATCCTTGTATTGGAGGAGGTAGTGTCATGCACTATGCATGGCACTACCTCCTCCTCCTATGCAACATGACATCTCTTACATATTTTTAGCACTAAAATACAATATAAATTGCTAATATACATAGAGAGTGCACACGACTATCCGACATTAAATGAAAAGACTGGTAGTAATACTATATATAAATATCGTGAAGCCATCAAAATAAAGTTACAATCACTTTAGACAAAAGATATTCTTCAAACAAAGTTATTGTCACGACATGACAAAATAAGACCATACACCATTTGTAAATAGGTTTCACTCACTTGTCTCATATGGCAGGTGAGAAACGATAAAATATAGGCAAAGTCACAAGACAAGCCACCTTTAGGCCATTGATGATGTGATCAATCGTAAGATATCGATATTTTAGAATAATCAATAAAAAGGTATGATCTATATTTACGAAATAAATTGGTCTATATTTACGAAATTTATAATAAAAAGTAGGTGTTAAAAAATTGGCCAATTACAATTCCGTTGTAATGCAGCATGACACCACCTTGTACTATATTAGTATTGCCCTTCTCGTGCACACGCGACAGAATTTATACTTCTTTGGCGTAACAGGGTAAAAATCTTTTTAATCTTTCACCCTATTCTATGTGTGAAGAAAAATAAACACTTTTTAAATTGAAAAAGCTATTTAATACATTGGAAAATTTATTATAACCCATTATGAAAACTTTATCTTAAAAACTAATATGTTGAATATAGCCAACTTGAGGGCTATATTCAACATTTTATGTCGGCTTTTCGTGCCGGTATGCACGCGCATCTTAAGTTTTTTTGTGATATTTTCCATAAGGCAGCAAAAGAATTATAGCTTCAAAAATATACAGGTCGAATTGTAAGCCACCTCCTTTTTCGAGCTCGGTTAAATATAAACTGATTCTATAAATTGACAATTATGGTTATTTGTTACATCTACTGGTACACCAAGGTGCATGATTATTAATGTTACAATTAAATTGTTTAAGTGTGATATTGTCATTATAGATAATCTCATTATTTTATGTCTTTATTTGTCAGTAATACAAGTTCATACTGCGCACCGGCTAATACGTGTACATCTGCTGAGATATTCACATCAAGTGTGAAGCTGATTGCCGCGACTCAGTGTTTTTTCACTGACGACTTTTCATCTGATGAACCACAGGGTGAGTTTACACCCAGCAATCTATATATAAAACACAAATAATGATAAACCAAAAATGGAATTTTCAAGAGCATAAATATGACACAGTGTAGCGATCTTTGCAGATATCTTTGCGGTTAAATAAGGCTGCAATGTAACACTACTTATTACTAAAGTTTGGAAGTAAGGATCAATGTTTTATATAGTGACTTTAACTTTACGCGAATCTTATACGCTATAATAAAACACTACTTTATATAATATAATAGTAATAATAATTTGTGGACCTATAACACTACGCCAGTCTAACCCTTTTCTAAGTTAACACAGGAGAATCCATTTATCCTTTTCTTTTTTATACGTAATATTGTTAGTTCTAATTTTAAATTAGAATATAGTGACCGATCCTTAAATTTTGTTGTCCATTCAATACATGTCAGGGATTTAGAGTTAAGTCTATAATTATGTTTTTCAGCAAATGTAAGGCTGACTTATGATGTATATAGCCTTTAGATAAAGATATACAAAGAAACGTTAGCCCGGCCCTATTACACTATTAGTATCTTAAAGAACTGTATTAGAAAAAATGGAAATATATTTAATATGTTTAATAAATTTCGGAAATTTTAGTACAGAAATACATATAATACATAGATAAGTATTCATGACCTAGGCGGAAATCGTAGCCGCTCTAGCACAATGCACTCATAATATTATACGCTTACGTTACCACTTTTTTCTTTCTTTTTTTTGTTGACGCGGGGAAACGCATTTACGCTTCTTCACCGGCCCTGGGAGGGGTTCAGTGGCGTGTGGGACTTGCCAACCACCGCGAGTGCCATGAGTGTCGCCCTTGGAGAGGTGCCCCGGAACAACATCAGGTCAACTCGACGGCTAGTCAGCTCCCTAACCCAACTCCAGCTCCACAGATGTGGTTGCCCAGCACTATAGGACAACCCCACCGGATTTGAGACAGTGCAATGGGGTGAGGTTCCCATCCTTGTCCCTTACCCCGTGTGCAAAAGCGCCACATCCTGAAGCTCTTAGGTCCCCTCTTCTTATAAGAGGGTACCGAGAGCGATTCCTCCTCCTGACCTTTAAGCAACCACTTCTTATAACAGGGGTGCAAAGATCCCCCTCGGTTCAATTGGCTTCGCCTGGGTTCACCCACATGCTACTGAGCCCCACCACCACTACAAAGCTTGAACCATGGTGGGGACGCCAATATATGATAGTTGAAAGATTCTGAAAATTTTAAATTATAAAATACTTCAATAAACTGATTTAAAAAATTTAATTTGTTTTTAATTCTGCAAAATATAGATATTAAATATTTAAGTGATATAATTAAATATATGTTTTAGATGGAGCTTATTTTGATTTTATCATTGTGGGAGGCGGTTCCGCTGGCAGTGTGGTTGCGAACAGACTCAGCGAAGTTAAGGAATGGAACGTATTATTACTGGAGGCTGGTCCAAAGCCACCTACGACAGCATTCGTAAGACATGTTTAGATCATTTCCACTCTTAACAATTTTTTTCTTTGACAATTTTTTACATATGAGTGTAAACACGTAATAATTCGAAATATGAAATTTTATTACATTTGTTTATACAGATTATTATTTTAAAGCATGTGTACATTATTACAAATTCTTCTTTTAGATACCACAACTTGAATCACTTTTGCTTGGAACAAAGTATGATTGGAATTACACAACAATAAATAATAATAGAACAAGTCAAGGTCTAATAAATGGGCAAGTGTTATGGAATCGTGGTAAAGTTTTAGGTGGGAGCAGCATGATAAATGCTATGTTCTATGTAAAAGGAAGAAAAGAAGACTATCAGACCTGGTATGCTGAGGGAAATCCAAGTTGGAATCCAGAAAATGTTGCTTACTACGAGAGAAAGGCGGAATCATTGCAAAACATGCTATTGAGAAGCAACCCAAATGTTAGTAAATTTTACGGCAAAAACGGATATCAAGTTATTAATAAATTTAACAGTACACGAGAAGCTGTCAATAACAAGATTTTAGATTCTTGGGAATCCATTGGTATGAAGCGCTTCACAAAGCGGGAAGATCTAAATACTGCAGAATACAAAGGTCGAGGTATATGTGGCGAATCAACAGTTACAGCTGCGAATGGCATTAGATATGGCACTTATAACTCTTATCTGTTACCCGTTTCCCAGAGACGTAACTTAAAAATGGTTACAGATGCATTTGTTACCAGGGTATTAATAAGTAGTGATAAAAGGGCATATGGGGTAGAAGTTGTTATAAACAAGAAAAAAATGAAATTTTATGTTAGGAAAGAAGTAATTGTAAGTGCAGGAACGATTAACTCTCCTCAACTTTTGATGCTATCAGGAATAGGGCCAAAAATACATTTAGAATCTAAGAATATATTCTGTAAAGTCAATCTACCAGCAGTTGGTAAAAATTTGCAGGATCATCTGAGGGTTTACTTGCCTATTTATGGAGGCATTTCTAATCTTGAGGAAAGAAATGAAAGAAATTGTTCTGTAGAACAATATTGTTGCAATAGAACTGGATTTTTAGCACAGGGTAGCGTTGAAGACATAATTGCTTTCTATTCCTATAATGAAAATTTGAAATACCCTGAATTTCAAAACCATCTACTCATTCTTAACCAAAACATAAGTAATTTTATCGCTGGTGGCCTTAGATATAAACAACCATATGCTGAACAAATTCTTAAATATAGTAATAAAAATAGAACACTTTACCTATTTTTCGTGCATCTGTTGCATCCATTTTCGAGGGGTAGTATACTGCTAAACACATCAAATCCCTATGAAAAGCCAATAATAGATGCCAATTATTTTGGGGACAAACGAGACTTGATTTTAACAGCTAAAGGAATTATGTTAATTTCAAAAATAGTTAACACAGAGTTCTTTAAATCTATAAATGCCTTTATTCCACGAATAGAAATACCAGAATGTGATAAATTTGAATATCATAGTCTAGATTATTGGATGTGTTATGCAAACTTCTTTGTAAATACCATATACCATCCAGCAGGCACCTGTAAAATGGGACCAACTCCTATAAACTCAGTAGTTGCAAATGATCTAAAAGTGTATGGTGTAAAAGGACTTCGTGTTATAGACGCAAGTATAATGCCTACACTAACCAGTGGTAATATAAATGCTCCAACTATAATGATAGGTGAAATGGGTTCTAGTATGATAAAGGAATATTATAATGAGAAATAGTTGCAAACACAACTAAAGTTAATAATTATTTCATTAAACATTTGAGTTTGACATCTTACTATTGTTAAAAGAATTATAAATAATTATTATAAAACAAAATTTTGTTATAAAATTTATTAAGTTGATTAAATATAAATTGGTTCGGTTTTGTATCAATTTGCCAAAAGATAGTTTATACATACATAAAGCGATACGTATAATTAGCGTGCATGGAACTAGTACACACATCAACGCAATACAAACACAGTTCGATGTGTATTCTGTTTTAGCATTACTGATACGGAACTGATGTTCATTATTTCTGGATAATAATTGATAATAATACTATATACTATTACATATTAAGCTGTGTTGGGTAGGTAAAGCAATTGTTAGTTCGCGTTAGCAAATAATAAACGTTTGCTGGAACAAATAGAATTACAAACGAACAAAATGTACGAGTACACTTTAGTTCTAACCCTCTATCGAAGAAATAACTATATAAAGGAAATAGTTTATAATCTCGAATTTGTGTCGTGTATTAGACATATTCTTAATAATATCTCGTTAGTTACTACTTCTTTGAGTATGTTTTGTTTCGCTTCTTTACTGGAAAATAAATAAAATTTTACAATTTTTTGAGATTTTATTACAATTTTTCATATAAGTGACAAAGCGTTTTACAAATTGACGATTATAAATTTTTGTTCCAATATATTATTACGAGTATATTCTAAATATATTGTATAATGATAAGAAAATCACGAGTACCACAATCATTCGTCAAATTCTCCGTGCAGAAATATATATACTATTCAAAACGAAATAAGGGCCACTAAGATTTTTTGTTGTGTCATGAAAATAATAAAGACATTAACTTGTTTAACTCATGTAACTACAAAATATTGTTATTGATTATAATATAGGCTAACAATTGCTGAAAATAATGATTATGAATTGTTTTTTTATGATCATAACAAAATTGGCCATTTTGAATGAAAAACATGAACAAAAGAAATCACCGGAAAAAGACAAACTACTGTTGTTGTCACTTCTGTTTCTTTTTTTAACAACGAATATGTCCTCCTCTCTTAGCAATACACTCCAGAAGCCTCCTATGCATACTCTGGATTGAATTCCTCACGTTTTCATCTGGAATCTCATCCCAAGCACCCTTTAAAGCGTCAATCAGCTGCTGTTGGTTGTAGACCCCTTGCTCATTCTCTCTAACTCTTCGTTTCAATTGGTCCCACAATTGCTCGATCGGATTTAAATCCGGACTGTTAGCTGGCCATGGTACCTCAATATTTGGGTTGATCGAGCTGTCTGTGCACGGGCATTATCTTGCATCAGGATGAATCCAGGCCCCACTCGCTGTGCAAATGGGATCACTTCAGACCTGATGACGTCCTCGATGTAACGTTCTGCAATTACGGTACCTGAATTCAAAATGGTGAGCACGGTTTTACCGTGTAAATTAATCCCACCCCAAACCATTACGTCGTGACCACCGAAACGGTCAATTTCGTGAATGCAGGACTCCGAAAACCGCTCGCCGATCTCCACGCCGAACATCTTTAAAAAAAATTACTTTGCACTCGTCTGTAAAAAGCACCTTGCCCCACTGATTAATCCCCCAGTTCAAATACTGACGGGAGAATCTGAAACGGTTTGCTGGTTGAACTCTGCTCAGAGGAATTCGAACAACTCGTCGTCTTGACGTTCGCTGGCGTTCGTGCAATCGATTACGTATAGTTTGATCACTGACACGGGTACCCGTTGTCAGCCGTAGGTGGTGTTGTAACTTACGGGCCGTTACTGTCCGATCACGACAAGCACTTAGTGGGATGTACTGATCCTCATGAGTCGTTGTTATGCAAACTCTACCTGAACCAGGTCTCCAGGCAACACCGCCGGTATCTCGGCAGCGATTTCATACATTTGTGACAGCACTTCGAGAAAAACTCAACTGCAAACCCACGTAACGCTGAGAATGTCCTTCTTGAATCATAATTATGGTTCTGGTTGCTGCAATTGTATCCATGGACCTTCGTACTGCTGGCATGATTAACGCGAGATGATCAATTAATCAATTAAAATTGGAAAAGTAATACTTTTTTTCCTAAAATAACCGAAACAAGTTAAGAAGTCAATAAAAAAGATATAAGAAAGACATCCAATTATTTTTTTCTTGAAATGATGGCCAATACTTTCAAATTAGGAACACGGAGACAAAATAGAAAAGGAATAGAAGAGATCAAACAGCAAAGAGCTCGTAATACGAATGCTACTTATCAGTTACTTTCAGTTTACTAAATTGCACTTAAATGTAAATAAGCCCCAGTCTCAACCACAGTTGCAGCCGTGACCAGCATGAAGCTGATAGGCAATCCTCTATTCGAAAACCTTACTGTTGCTTACCCACTCATTAAGGTTTTCTCACGCACAAGCATCTTAGACTTCTGCGTGCACTCAATTCAAGTCATAATTGCGTGAACTTCTTTTCAAGTCTCTTACCGCCTAACTTATGTCACAAGTCATTGCAATATCGCACGGAATCAGTTTGCAATAGGACTCATTTTTTGGAAGTTGGCTTCAAGCAAGAGCAAAGAAAATACTACAATACTATAATAGAATATTTAAAAAGAAACTTCGCGTTTGGCTGGTTACTGTTCACAGACTACTTCTGTCTATGATGGAAGATGAGGCATTTCAACAAATTATAGATATAGCTGCTGTTACTGATTCTGCGAGTACGACTATATATGTTAAACTAATAAAAACAATAATTTATGAAGAAGCCAATAAAATCTCCGTTGAAATAAAACACCAAATGTCTAGTTTAAAACTCGATAGATAGATGCACGAAAGACTAACATCATCTTTTCTCAAAGATACCATAGAAATGCCACAATGAGAATTTATTATAGATTTGCAACAAGCATATTTTATATGCACCGATAACATCAGCAATGTGATAAAAATAGTAAAATTGATGGGATGATCTTATATTTCTGAGGATCGTTACGATTTTTTTGAACAAGGCGAAGAAGACGCAGAAAATGATGAAGCGACCACAACTGATGAGTTTTTTATCTGTTCAAGCATATTGAGAATGAGATTGCAATAGCAGGTGTAGCAAATGTTATGTCCACCACAGAGCCGCCATTACAACGCACGCAACTGTAGTCTATGCCCCTATTGAGAAGGTTCCGCCAGCGCCGACTGCCCAGCCTTCTAACGTTACACCTTTTAGTGTCATAGCCGGGTGGCCTAGAGCACCGACAAGCTGCTCAAAAGCAGCAAGGTTGCTATTTGGAGAGAAATATACACCAGTAATAGCTATTTCTCTCGAAACCACCGCCACATATCCGTCACGTTTCGCTTTGGTTTTAAAAGAAGGGCTTTTTTAAAATGTCTTTTCTTAAATGGCTACCGAACCATCTAAATCCTCAGCGCAGTGATTATGGGGGGCGCAAAGTATGGTTCCGCCATCACCACCACGTCAATGCTCCACTCTGCCATTGACTGCAGGAGGAGATCCTGAGCCCCAGAGGAGTGGTTAACACGTGCAGGCAAAAAGCTGACATTTTGGGCCATTATTCTGACATTACAGCCTCTGCTACCATCTGTCGGTCTTGATCCTGGTAAGAGGAGCAATGTTCCCACGAATAATAGGTTTGCATTTTACACCTCCCATTATGTGGTCTGCACGCTTACCGACTGCTTAACAAGCCGCGCAGTTCTCCTTCTCCGTGGAAGCACTACACTATGTCCAGGCTGCCCGCAACGGCAACACAATCCACTTCTATCCTCCGAGGAGTGACAAAAGACTGCTGCGTGACCAATTGCCGGACACTTGTAGCAATGTCTAGGTATGGTTTCAAGAAGTTGAAGGCTCTATTCAAAGTCTTTGCGGCATGAACCGGTCTCCTCTCTTAGACTCCCTACCTCCCTCTGAATTTATATTGCCGGCTTTAAGACGATGGGTTTACTCGTCTTCAGTGCGCACAACAAGGGTTTCCACGATATCACGCGCGTTCTTAGCGGCCATCTGAATTTTGGAAGATTAACCCCCCCTTCAGATTGGTATTCTTTCCAATCGGCTCCGAAATAATCGTAAGTCGAGTTTCGACCTACGATTTGAGTGCCTCAGCTTTCAGATCTTCAACAAGGATAGGAGTCAGTGTTTGAGGCATCACCACCTCCTCGGGCTCCTTCTTTAGAAAAGCTCCTTTGTCCAGTGCTGCAGTAAATTCCGCATGTTTTGCTTCCCCTGCCAAGTTTGTGTCGTATTGAACACGCCGGAGCAGTCAGGCGACTGCCCCCGGGACTTACCCCTTTTCGCTGACCATTATTCTCTACTCATATTTATAATCCTACCTGTATGAGTATCAGACCCGGAAATCGATTTCGGGCAGCACTTGAAAAAAATCCTTTGGCCCATCACTACTTCCGACTTCGATAGTGGTATTACGAATACATTGTCAGGCTCCTTCCTCTTTTCGCTGACCTTTACTGCCGGCTCATCATTTTCATTACAAGTCTCTACTCCAGACCCCAGGACATCATTTGGTATTTCGGGAGCTATTGTCTTCTTTAAATCGAGTAATGCTTATAAGGGAAAAGAAAGACCTATTGTAAATAAAAGTATATATGAAAGTACCTTTACCTATCGCTACCAAGACACTAGGCAAACAAAACATGAGTCGACCATTACAAATACAGAAAACTGTCACCGTTTTGTAGATAGTCTCCATCGGATGCTTGATCAACCGATCAATTTAAAAGTCAAGATATATAAGAAAATACTGTCATCACATTTTGTATCAGTCTTATTCCTATTGCGTTTTGCTGTAACTTTAATGACTTGCATTTATAATAAAAAAACGCATCGGCATAGTAATATACATATATATATATTATTTTCAATTAGTTTATTGATTTCTCATCTTTAGTTTGCTACTGTATGTAATAGGTTTGGTGACTTCAATGTCCTTGTCACTGAATAAGCTTATTGGCACAATTATAATATTTTTCATAGTAGTTTCTTTTAACTGTAGCTAATGATGATTAAATTTAGGTATATCATAGGTTAGATTTATTGTTATATTCATTTATGTGGTGTATTTACAGGCTTAAATGAATTTGTATTTATTTATTTTTTAATTGTTAGTTGTCACTTGTCAATGACAGTTGACTGCCATAATGTCAGTGACACCAAATGTGACAAGAAATCCTCTTCTTTTGGTTTTCTGCTTATGTTTAACAATGTGTGGTAATTGAAAATAAACTGGGTATCGCAACTACAGCCCCTTTTAGCCACTTTTTAGTACTTAAATACATTTATTAATTAGTTTGTTTTTATTCCTGCTGGGTATGTATTATTTTTTTCTTCCCAGTGTCGCTATGAATAAATTAATACTGAATAGTTGTGTAATTATATGTGGCTTCACCCAAAGTCTGATTTTATAATTGTTTGTGTGGCAGTGGCAGTGATTCAGGAATTATTGGAGATATAATTATTGTGTTGTATTATGTTTTCGCTTAATTGTGACGGCTGGTAGATTGTTAATATTTGTTAACGCTTTTGCTTTATAAATATTATTGTTATAGGAATAAACGTATATATATTACATATAATCTTCTATATATATATATATATGTATAATTATGAAAATGACATACGCAACATCCAAGAGCTACTTCTGTTTATGTTCTGGTTCATAGTAAGACTGGCGCTCTCACCAGGGTAACAGACGACATTCTGTTAGGTATGGACTGCAAACAACTGACAGTACTGACTTTACTTGATTTCAGTAATACATTTAAATCCGTAGATCATGATGATGTGCTCTTGGGTTTGCTTTTAACATTAAATATATCCCCGACGGAAGTAGATTAGTTCCACTGCTACTTGACAGGATGTAGGCAGAGAGTTCAAATTTACGAACAGTTCTCCTAGTGGGGCAATATATCGGCTGGTGTTCCTCAAGGCGGTCTTTTGTCCCTACTTCTATTTGTCCTGTTTATAAATACGATTACAATGTCAATATTGTCCTCATTCCACATGTATGCAAATTTATAGGCACGCATCTCTTGATGAGCTGCATGATGCTGCCAGCGCTTTAAATAATGATCTAGCTTTAATATCAACTTGGAGCAACTGCCATCGACTTTATCTTAATCCTCTCAAAACACAAGTTATCATTATTGGTAGTCCAGCCCTTACTCCACGGATTAACTAGATTAGCATCCCTCCGGTGATCATCAATGGTACTGGTATACCTTTCAGTAAAACCGTTAAAAACCTGACCTGGACCACCCACCTTAAGGAGATTAGTAGAAAGGTGTTTCCTGTCTGATATTATGTAAGACGGCTCCAATATTTGCTTCCTATCCCTACCAAAGTTTAATTGCTGAATCGTTATTCCTATTATTGACTGTGCAGACACCTGTTTCACAGATAGGCAGAGGACAGAGGACAGAGGACAGAGGACAGAAGACAGAGGATAGAAGGTACAATATAGATAGGTTAAGTCTACTTAATTAGATTAACAATAGAAATTTAATTTTATTTCGTAATGTAAAATGTAACGTAGAATCTATTTTGGCCAAGTGTTATGTCGTAGGATTAAACAAATGCGTGTGAAAGGTTGTGGAGATTCGATTGTGTATTTGATTTTGAAAATAATACATTTGTAAAGAAAAGGATAAGAGTGAAATAATATATACAACTAACGATTATGCTATTTGAATTCAAATACACGAATTTTACACACGAATCAATACTATCAAGTTTCCTTTTAATAACAAAACGAAGCTTTACTATGACAATATAATATTTTATTTATCAAAGTAGGTTTAATAGCTTCTTGCTATGAGCAAAGGAACAGTATCACATAAACTGGTGAGGTACATTATCTAGTATATAGACATATAATACACAGAACACTCATATTCCTACGTAAATATATATTTACTCAATTTTAATAAGATTTAAAATACAGATATCAAATATTAACTTAACTTTCCAATGCTGCCGTGGTCGCCCGAAAAGTAACCGGGTTTTTTTTTGTTCGGTCCCTCCGAATACTAGTTGGCGGCGCTTATCTAGCCTCAACAGTTCGACTGACTAGCGAAGACTTTTGTGTCTTCAGATTTATGTGACCGTGCAAATGCAATGCTATAACTTATATATACTCGCCATGTTAATTATGATACCCTGAAAGATTTAAAGTGCATTCATAGCGTTGTCAGAGCATTTATAAAGTTAGATACATGCTAATCATTTAACATTCTATTCACAATATTATTTATAGATTATAACAATATTAATATGCTATATTATGATTAATTATATATAGCTGACACGGCTATACTGACATGTACTTCGTCCTCGAAGTACTTCAAGAACATTATAAAATCAGCTTACAGTCCGCCTATCAAACGGTTCCATTTATATTTAACACAGAAACTACCTTGTTTTGACACCACATTTATTCAAATAATTATTATATTATATTATAATGATACACCAAAGACTCATAGCTAAGAAAACTTTTTTTTACAAGTGTAATCTATACATTGAGAGCCTTTCTGCAATAACAATTCTTTTATCTGCTATGCTAACAGCTACACAGCAGCAAAGCTTAATTTCTCTAACATTACACTAATTATTACATATATTATGTTACATCCTAGACACTTAGGATTATCTTAATCCTATTTTTTTACCAGTGTATTCGCCCCATCAAGCAATCGTTAACAGTGCACTTTATACATTGAGAGTCTTTCTGCAATAACAATGCTTTCACCTTTGCTATCAGTCACACTGTATGGCAAAGTATTCCTACTCACTGCTACGCATAACGATGTCCTCCTAGCCATTACTACTATCACCCATCATTCAGTCACAGGTCAAAGTCATCAACAGTCATGACTCATAGAAGCATCGCAAGATAGAATCAGTACTGTTTGCGTTAATCGGAACAACTAAAACTATAATTAACTTAAACAAAAACTTGGTACATCAGGACATCTGTCATCTCAGTCCACCCATGACCATGGTTGCTGTTAAAGCTTCTGAAACGTCGGGCTACATAAATAATTTACTAAACCGTGATAAAATCCGTAAAAGTACTTTTATTGTAATGTCTAACATTCGCGTAAACTTAGGACAGCATCATGTGGCCAACCGCATATAATAATTATACACAAAACTTCATTGTCGTTCGCTACCAGCCGCACTGCATAGCAAAGTTTTCTTTTTCCTCATTATTACCGGTCGCAACCCTCGTTCTCATATCAATTGCTGCCAGCCCCCACCATGCAGCCATGAACTTTAAGTCATTCAGAGTGAAGTCCTTATGGGCAACTGCATAGTAATACATCTTTGGCATCTGTAGAACTTAATACTTAAATTTGATACTTAAAGTAAATACTTAAATACTAAACATTCAATTCTTAATATTAATATCCCATTAATGTTATTTTTGTATTTTTGTATTTCAACTCATTTTCATATTTATGATTAGTAAACTCGCTTCGCCCGCTTATTAATAACACATTTAAACCTTGCAAATTCTGTATCTTAAAATTCCAATTACAAAATAATATTGACAGTTTATAGCATATAATCAATCATATATAAACTAAATATAATCAATCATATATAAACTAAATTTGACATGTTAGACCTTACAAATTTTAATAAGATACTCGTGCTATTTATCATGAATTATTTGTGCAAGATAACCTGAACATTTCACCGACAACATCTGGTTTGTCAAAATCTCTTTGTCTCTGATACTGATAGCTAGAGAGTATTAGGTATATTTTATAGTTTCTTTTTGCAATACTTAGTTTATCATATCGTCTTCAATTAGTCCATAATATTCATTTAACTGGACATACTATACTGTGAAATAAAAATGATCTATTATTACGTTTGGTTATGTACTAGCAACAGTACCTATGTTTTCTGCAATCAGACTGTACGTAAATACATGTAGGTACTTGGAATGATCTCTTTATTTTGAAAGAGCATGTTAACAGAGTCTGTCTAAAATTATATGACGTTTAAAATATATATAAAACAAATCATTTCTACCGAGGCCGTGCATTTCTTTTACCATGACATGTATCTTAGGATATGTGATAATAATACGAGGAAGTACCCACAGTAGATATCCTCAAGTTATTTCGTATCCAATGTATTTATTACTCGTGTTACGCAATGTATTTATACTCGCAAGCCATTATATAAGCAGCCCAAAATGCTACCACATCCATGTCAGTATAGTTATGAAAAATCGATTTTTTCTTAACAAAAAAAAAAAAAAAATACGACAAAAATAATTTATGAATACATCATAATATAATTGTAATGTAGTAAAAATGCCTACTGTATGCCTATATACAGCCTTAATAAATTAACTGTAGGTAGGTTACTAGAAAGCACTAAAAAAATTAAAAGAATTGTATAATTCGTTTTTGTTGTATACCATTACCACTTCATACATAAAAAATAAAAAGAAACATTCCTAATCATTTATAATAAACAGTGATTTATTACGAAAATATAAGAATAATATACCTAATTATGATTTACATACTACATTATTAATAATAACAAATTATTTATTTTATTAATTTCATAATGAAATTATCAATGCAGTTAGCTATTCTTTTTAAAATGTAATTTATAAACTAATAGTTGGTAATAATTATTAGATGTTTTATATTTAATATCATATAATAATTACTAGTGTTGGTATCTACCAACATACTATTTGCACACTTTGAATCAAATTTGAATTACCACGTAGTATCATAATTCTTGCAAATAAAGATTTTAATCTTCAGTAATTTTTGTTCAAAATAAAGCTTATTTTTGGTTATATGCATATATAGCCTATTATAATAAACGGAATTTCCAAATAGTTGGTCATTTAAAAGTAGGTTGTTCACAATTCACTCGGCCGATCTGATAAATAGGTACATCTAATTGACCGTTACCATTTAAAGGTCCCGTGGATCTCTTACAAAGTACAAATTAAAATAAAATAATAAATATAGGTCTTATGAGGCATTTGAATAAAATTAATTCCAATATAAATTAACGGCATTATGTTAACAAACAAAGTAATATGTAGCTTTTCATAGGTATATGTGAAACAATCTGTTCTAAATCCAGAAAGGATATCCAGTAATTATTTAGGGATAAATTACTATAACGTTTCTTAGTTAGAACGAAAATATATCTAATATGTTATATAATTTAAAATAATGTTACATATTTAGGATATCTAGTATAGAAATACATATAATAGAAAATGATATTATACACCATATTTTTGATAATGTATATAAATTTTTTGATAAAAAATATAAATAAATAATATAATTCTTGTAGGTGAATAATCTGGTGATCTCGAATCCGATTGTCTCTTTAAGGAGCTGGATGATTAATATGTTGTTATTGCCACGTGGATCAATGAAATTATAGGTAGGTTAACCTGTAGAAAAAGAATTCAATTTAATAACATTTTCTCTCGATGATCAGCTGCATCTATATAAAGCATTGGCGTAAAATTAAACCTACAATTAATTATTGATGACCCGGACGAACACGGACCCAGAATCTCTGGTAGTACAAATTTCTTTAATCTGTCGAGAAATTTATGTCGCTATAATATAGAAAAGTAGTTATTGCTACCAATTCAGATATTTAGGAATGTTTATGGATTTTGTAATGTAGGGATTTCATAACATCATTATGCCTTAGGATAGACAACAAATGGATTTATGTAAGTTTTGGGTAGTTTGAATAGTTAGCGCATATTCCGAGATTGTTTCGGCCTGAGTCGTAGCTTCGTGGTACATATTTTAGTGTTGGATGCTTACGGGCTAAGATATACAATATTCTCTGGTATGGCCACAAAAATGTACAAATCTGATTTGGAGCCGAACATGTGTCATTATATCTATAATGTACGAATTAAAAACATTTAATCTGTTTGACGTCTGAATCATCTGATTAACAGTTGTAATGATGTGTAGTTTTGTCAATGATAAAAATTGTTTCTAAAGGTGTTGTGATTTTACTGTACGATATTGGCCTACTCCGTTGGCTGGCGCGACCAAGAAATATTTTGGCAACAACGTGGCCGAATGGTATCGCGCCCATAGAGTATGTTAAGGATGTTAATTAGAATTAGTAAAAACCCCATACATGTTAACGCTACATACTGAATATATAAAAAGATGAATTGGCAAACCTTGATAAAGTACTAAATAGAAATTACATTCAATTGGTCGTCTTTAAACGAAACCATAAAATATAAAAGAGTGCGTGTCTCGAAATCGTGAAAGAATGTTTATTGCACTGACATGAAACTCAATTCAAATATGAACGATATAACTGTACCTACCCCATGGCGTTATTTACACAAGAGTATTAATTTAATAATACATAACTAAGGATTATTTTTAGTAAGAGGTAGTGTCATATTGTATTGCAGTCGGATTGGGCCGGCGCGACCGGACATGTTATAGCTCACATGATGCCACCGTAAACTGTGAGATGATGGTCGGTGTTAGTAGTTCTATTTTTGTTATGTTCTTTTATAATAAGTACATATTCCTATAAGCCGTATATCCTTCTAAAGGAATATTTATTTTAACATGTTCCGTCTATCATGCATCATGTATGAAAATTTCCGTTGTTCAGCTGTTGTGTATATTGTAACCCGGCCACGAACCCAAAAGGGAGGGAGGTGGAGAAGTGGGCGGTAGCTGCCGGACTGATACTCCTCAATACAGGGACAGTCCAGACGTGCGTGCGATGGTCGGGAGGTTCCGTGGTGGACGTCACGTTCGCCACGCCGGCCATCGCACACAGAGTGGAGGAGTGGAGGATGGAGGCGGAGGTGGAGACACTCTCGGACCACCGCTACATACGGTTCGGGGTGTCTCCGACTTCCGTTCGTCGGACGTCAACGTCGTCCTCGTCCAGGGGGAAGAGCCGGTTTTGGCTTTGGGCGCTCACTAGGCTCAACCGGGAGCTGGCAGAGAAGGCTGCCATCGTCGGCCGTTGGAGCCTCCCGCTGCTGTCGGAGTTAGGGTTGGACGAGGCGGCTGGTCGGCTCTGCGACCTATTCACTGCGGTGTGCCGAGCGGCCATGCCGCCCGCGAAGTTCCGCACCAGCGGCGGGCGCTCTATTGGTGGACGGCCGAATTATCCGGCTTCTGAGCCGCCTGCAACTGGGCCAGGAGGCATTGCACCCGGAGCAGTTGGAGACGCCTATCCACGTGAAAAAGGTTTGGGTACACAGCGTACAAATCATAAACAAAAACGGGCTTTCTATTTTTATCTATGATTATAACAAAAAAAATGTTTGTACCTACGTACATATGTACATGCGTTAGAAGTTATACTTCCTTATCGTAATAAGAGGAAAACTAAAATGTTGACTATAGTTAACTTCACGGTGTCGATTTTTCGTAGCGGTATGCGCGCGCATCGTAAAAATTTATTTATTTCTTATGGCATGGGGGTAAACGAGCAATCGACGTCTTCTGATGACTATCGACACCCATGGTCATTCGCATGATTGTTACGCAAATGCCTTTCTCTCCTATCTTCCCCCCCCCCAATGGGCCACCGATTACTCGGTATCAAGTGAGCGAGAGGTACCCCCCCGGTCATGCCTACCCAATTCCGTTGAGGAGGATGTAGTGTCAGGCACCATGCATGGCACTACCTCTTCCAAAAACTTTCATAATTTTTCTAACTCGCCAAAATAAGTACCCATTACTTCAAAAAGTAACTTTTTTATCGAATGTATGCAAAAATATACGGCTGAAGATATCATTTGTTTGAACGCGCTAGGCTCAGTAACGGGCCTGAATTTAAAATTATTTTTGTGATGAATTCGACAAATTTTGTGAATTGTCCATTCATCGAGTCCGGCTATAGGCTATGTACCATGACGCTACGACAAATAGAACCCGAATTACGCGGAGATGCAAGGATTTAACGATATCCACTCGGTCAGCGAAGGAACAGAAGTTGTAACTCGTATCAATGCCTGTCCCTTGGGAATCGTTAACATCATACCGTAATCGCGCTAACCGTTGTGACACGTTTACAGCAAACCGCTCACAAATTAACAACGAATGGGAACCAATTGTGTGTGGCTCTTGCCACTCACTTGTATATTATATATTATTTTGATGGAATAGGATGCAAACGAGCAGTCTTAGCCTTTACAATTACCAACGCTCACGAACATCCACACAATTACTATGCCGATGCGTTTTTTTTTTATTATAAATGCAAGTCATTATAATTCTAGCAAACCGCATTAGGAATAAGACTGATTCAAAATGTAATGACAGTATTTTCTTATATATCTTGACTTTTAAATTGATCGGTTGATCCAGCATCTGATCGAGACTATGAACAAAATGGTGACAGTTTTCTGTATTTGTAATGGTCGACTCATGTTTTGTTTGCCTAGTGTCCTGGTAGCGAAAGGTAAAGGTACTTACAAAGGAAAATTTCAACTACAATACATTTTTATCTCTAGTTATATTCGAAAATTATCTAGATATCCATTACCTACATACAAATGAATAAATATTTTAAAACAAAAATGTTTATTAACTTCGCGATAGCAAACCTCTGTTCCTTATTTTTTATTCACGCCCGTAAATAAAATTATACGCCATGTCATTTTATTGTATCTCCTCGTATTATCATGAGGTATGGGGTGCTTTATTTAAATACAAGTCACGCATAAAAATGTTTTATTTAGGGCTTCAAAAAGTTCTTAATTTAAGATCAACTTCGTTGCCAATAAGTCGCTGTGAAACACGTGCCTCCAGTTAGTTTTCTGGAGCTGGTGTCGAACTGGAGTGCAATTGTATGAAAGCACAGCCATGAAAATTACACTTTCTAGTCAAAGTGTGAAGATTTAACGCTATTTCGGTAGATAGTAAGAGGTAGTGATGCGCCACATTTCATTTGAATTAGTTAGGTTCAATTCAACGCCAATTCATTATGTTCCAACGTTGGTGATATCGTTATATTCTGCGGAGATGAAGTCGCTCCGCTGTCAAAAACGAGACCTGTTACAGACACGAGACTTATCATCTTTTTTTAATATGGGGAAATAGTAGTAATCGCATTTGACTACCGACGCCCATTACCATGGTCCCGCTGTATTGACATCCTTCCCATCAGGGCAGCTCTACGGCTAGTCAGCCCCGATTCCACCTCCACATATGGGATTGTCCCGCACTACAGGACACACCCAACCACTTTGGCATAGTGCAATGGGGTGAGCTTCCCACCCTCGCGCCTTGCCCCGTGCACAATAGCAGCTCGCTGATCGTTGTGTTATTAACTCCGTAGGTTAATTAATACGTCGATATACATATAAATTATAGTTTAGGAATTAATATAATTCTAAAGGGAAAGGGACAATGTGTAAAGTGTTAGGCTTGATTTAACACTACAGTATTTTCATTACATTTTTCATACCGCCTTAAATCGTTACGGAATCTTAACAAGTCAAAGATAGCGTGCATGAATAGGTGGATAGCAATTGTACTCATGGTTATGGGCATCGGTATTCGTCAACAGGAATCAATTTCTCATTTGCCTTATACTATTAAAAAATTATACAAAAAGAAACTTCAAAATCTTATCTGTTGTGACAACCCTAATTATAGAGACGATAAACAATCAATCGCCAGTAAGAAATCCACTTCTCCGATCGTTGTCTTATGTTTCATGGATTGCGTATTTCCAGTAATGGTACCCCAATATCACATATTCAACTGTTCCATATTTTAAAGTCTGCGCTTTAAAGAGGTTCTAATGTTAATATCAAAACAATAGTACTTAGTGAAGATAATGATTGAAGTGGGCAGGACCCATTAAGATGTACACAAAAATGTTACAAAATATGATTATAATTTAAATCTAAAGTGTAACATCAATAATGTAAACCTATGTGAAAGACTGAATCACTGATTTACCAACTTATCCAACCATATCAACGCACAGCCGAAACTTCTCGACCTAAAAGCTTGTAAAAATTTCTTGCCAGTGTTCCTTTCATGATGTAAGTAAGTATTAAGAAAATATATTCAGAAAGAAATAAAGAAAGAGCTTTATTAACTTGAATATATGAACTAGTTAGTAGGTACGGCCTCCGACACATTCTGCCGTTGATGCGTGCAAATATCTAATAGATACATTCACTCAATTAAAATTTACATTTAACTGTTAACCTATATTACGTGTTATTAATTGAAATATTTTATTTTATTCATTTTACACATTTCATCCATGTTATTATTAACATTTAACACAATTCTATTAATCTAAGACATTTTTATAATTCATAATATAATCAGTATTCAAATACTATCTCTTGTGTCAATTACATAAAATTTATCCATGGATAAAACTTATAAACATTTCAAGCCTGAAGAAAAAAACAGAATTACATTATATTCTGTTTTTTAGAGGCATTCATTTAGAGGCAAAGTAAAATTATTTTTTCCTTCATTATAATTTTAATTTAAAATTCAGTATTATTAGAACATATTTTTTTCAATAATAATTCAAATAAATATTTTTTAAATCAAGTAAGTGCCATGTCATGACAGGACTGAGATTGTGTCCTTATTGCTAAACAATAAACATTTTACGCAGACAGAGCTAGTCGCAGTCGGGCTGTACAAATTTTCTATCCCTCAGGGAATACAGAGTTATTAATATATTATTATTATACTAGAATTTTACTAGCGTTACATGGTTGTGCCAAAAAATTCCCCAAAACTATCTGTCTGTATGTGATAAATTTTCTCCAAATACAATAAATAGAGTTTCATGCGGTTTTCACCAAAGGATAGAGCGATTCTTGAGGAAGTTTTAAGAGTATAATTTGTTAAATTTTATTGATGAGCGGAGCGGGTCGCTTGTATATTATAAAGTATACTCGAGAACAAAATTTTAGTGAAGTCTCACAGAGTATTGAGCTGCTACGTGTAGAGGATATCCATACGGTTATGATTAATGGCATCCTAGTGACTGTATATCTATAACTCTCTGTCGTTAAACGTGAGTTGTGTGTAGCTGCAGTAAATTATATTATTATGTTATCGGTTGTACCTACAATTATCGCTGTCAGCGAGTAGCTTATCACTAAGTAAAAGAAACAAAATATCCGAGTGCCAAAAACGTTTTCATGTACCCGTTGTCAATGTCATTATCAATGAAACCTAGAAAAATATCTGTGGACTTATCACAACACGTTAGCCCTGTCCTATTGTAAGTACTGTAAGGACTTGTGTTGCAGGTACCATAAAATATATTTCATATTTTTTATATATTAAAGACATTTCGTGTATTTAAGATTTTTATCTTTAATTTGTATACTTTTGTGTACAAATTAGAAAACAGGAAGTGCACCTGTGACAATGCCCACACTTGTGCACTGTAATGTGTCCTGCGCACTTGGCTAGTCTCTATAGAAATGCCGCCGCTGCCGAAATTCGGCTGGGACGGATTTAATCTGGTATTATATAATAGCTATAGAAATTAACAACTCTACGCTACTCACAAACCGCATGAAACACGACACTGAAGATTTCACCTTACGTCGGTATCACGTGAGCGAGTAGGTCGTGCCGGCCCAATTCCGCTGCCTAATAGCATGGCACTACCTCTTACATATGGCGACACGTATCTTAATACTTAGGTAACTAAATATATATGAAGAAGTAATTATAGTTTCAGCTTAAAATAATAATGACTTATTTAATTTAGAAATTGAAGAAAACCTATAGACCTTCACTTTCGTATAGGGTGTGATGGGCAGTGTGTACTCATCCTTATTCGTTTCCTAAACCCGCTTAGCTTTAGGAAGTATCCAGTCGGCAGACGTCTCAGCTTTTAAAATACTTTTTAGAGGCAACTTTCGGTCTACATGCCGTTGCCTTTCCGGGATATTATTGCCGGAGAACAGCCGCATTGGCCTCCTATAAGTTATACAGGCTAGACCATAAAAACGGCAGGCAATGAAGTCATTTCAAAATCAGTTATCATATTTAGTAAAGAAATTTGAAATACCCAATATATTTTAATCTATTTCCAGTGTTCAGTCTCAAAGGTATTGATAATCTTTAATTACTTTTCAACAAAGGCGCTGAAAATGGCGAAAATGAAACTCTCCAATGAGCAATTAATCACAATTTATACTAACATAATTGTGAACCACTTTCACCTGATTTTAGCTAACTTAATGCGTTAGGAAAGCGTATTTAGCGTACTTATTTGAAAATAGAATAGATTATTGAAGTTATACTTCTTTTGGCGCGTTTGATTAAAATGATGGGAGCAATTTGTCACGATGAGCGCGCACACCGTCACGAAAACCCGAATGATCCGTTACCTATATACATTTTAGTGTTTGTCTTTTGTTACGCCAATGAAATATAACTTTCAACGCGTGTACATTAACAGACAGACACACAGACACATACACATACTCACACACTATTTGAATACTTATCAAAAACTATTCAGAATTTTTCCGTGAAAGAGTAATAACACCCGTCCATACTTGTATGTATCACGTTTATACTATTAGTAGGATTATCTAAAGTAAAGTAACTTTCACGTTTATACTATTTGTAGGATTATCCATTTCCAATAAGAATGGAGGATTTGTAAATACATATTTTAAAAAGCTGAAGTGAATGTTATTTTATCATCCGTAAAGTCAATGCTTTTACGCGAAACATTACTCACTCGTAGACTCCTGGTCAATGTTCGTTACACAAATCTTTTTAGAATTAGGTTCCTAAATATTACCTACATAATTTTTACTCCTTTTTTTTTGTGACGCATCTACGAGCCATCACCGGCCTTGGGTGAGATCCATTGGCGCATTTTTGTGTCGAATACCCGCTAAAACAACCGCGAGTGCAATCAGTACCCCAGTACTGTCAGTACTGTTAATCATTATGGCACCTTGACGGCTAGTCAGTCCACTACTGCACCTCCCAAAAATTCACGTAGTGTGAACAAAGCTGTATCAACCTCCACTGTAAAGTTTATAGATTTTAGTATTGACTATCCAAGCCATCTTTTTTTATATAGATAGTACCGTAGCTAGCTAAAATCTCGATTCTTTTTACTCGTAATTATAATGGTGATGGGTGTTGGACATTAGTTGTTATAGTAGTTATCAAAAGGCACAAAATTCTCCTTTGTCCCTTTTTTAAGCATCTTAAGTTTTGATAATTTCTTCTCTTTCATTGTAAATGTTGTTAACTGTATAAAGTCGCGGATAAAACTTTTAATGAAATCTTTAAAGAGGAGGCATTTAGTGTGATTGTACTTATGTAAGTATTCTATCACTCCACTTGAGTATAGCCACGTCCGCCGACACCTATAAACATCCGCACCATTATCACGCAGATGTGTTTTCCGCCCTTCCTCCTCCCCTCCAAT
>JAFELO010001773.1:304542-326199 GCA_017140195.1 Eumaeus atala
TACCCGTCCATTTGCATGATTGTGGTTAGTGTTACTAGTCACTTTGATGGGTTGCAGGTGAACACTGACCGAACTTTACAGTTGCTGTTGTCACAGGTTCGAGACAACGTATTACAAATCATTATTATTTATAATAATACACTGATGTGTCCCACTGCTTGGAAAAAATCTCCACTCTTCCATCCACAACTATAGTTTCTTTTACATTATTTTATTTCTTTTAATATAGAATTTATTAAAAACGAATAACAAACAAAAATAAGCGGTAAAAACATCTTTGCTAGATTTTTTATTAATTTACCCATCACTTTATTAATCGCTAGTCCACTACTTATATTAGTCATCTAGGTGACAGGTTAAACTGTCACGTTACAGTGTACATTTTTTAATCTTTCTGGCAAATACTATTAAACGGATTTAGATGAAAATCGTTACAGTCATACAATATAAAAAAATATAACTCCACATTTCATCTCTACAAAAATGAATATGTAATACATATTTCTGTTCGCGTAAAATGCTTGTACATAAAGCGTAGTTCCGGTAAAGTTTATGCAAGAAATTGTTTTATATGCACACGCAAGCCCTAAAAGTGTACATTTTATGAATAAATGTATGTATGAGATACAATATAGTATGAAAATATAGTCGCTGACCCTCTAGTTAGCTTTATCCGAACCCATGTCAACGTCACAGAAAAAATGTTAAAATGTTTTTTTTTTTTAGACTTAAAGGTGAGTAAATGTTTAATTTTTTTAAATCTTCTCAAGATATTAGCTCATGAGGTGTACACACAAAGTATATATGCTGGTATATTATGTATTATTGTTGTTTTTTGTATGATTGTAGTGCAAAATGTCATGTTACAAAGTTAGATATCATATAGAACCGAGGTCAGAGGTTAATATGTGGTTATATAAAAAGTTCACATATTCATGTAATGGAGTCTGACTTAAGTGTTCCTCCCTTATATTTAAGCAGAGATTGTTTGGCTTCAGACTACGTTCTCAAAATTATATCATGGTTCAATAATTTAACTGTAAATTTGATTTCAGATCTGAATGTTTTTTGTACAAATACATATTGGAGAAGGAAAAAAGTTCCTATGTCAGTAAAGTTGAAAGTTCCAATGTTAGTTAAATAAAATCAGATTGGACTTCTGTCTAGTGTTCTCAGATTGTTTGACCTGAATCATGGATACTGATATCAAGAATCATATTAAAATAGATCTACAGTGTGTTAAAAAGTGTAAAAACAACTGTAATCCAAATTTATTATTACAATGTATTTAGCTGAATTAAATTTAATGTATTATGATTGGCAACAAATTTTTACAGATACAGTTCTAAAGGTAGGCATGGTCTGGGAGTAGGAATATTTCATCAAAAACTTAGAAATTGACTCAATTAATTGTTACATATCAATTATGTCCCTGGAACTCATTGCAATTTATAATGCCATAATTTACAGTCTTGATCAAAAGCTAAACAAATTTGTTATTTTATCAGATAATAAAAGTGCACTCCAACATATTGCTGGATGCGCCTCTGGACACAAAGGTGCACTGATAGCATATGACATTCTAAAAATATTATTTTGATGAAAAATAATTTTATAAAATTTAAGTTGCAATGGGTTCGTGCTCATATTGGAATTCGGGGGAATGAAGAAGCTGATCCTATAGCTAAATTAGCCGCAATTGATGGGACCGCTATCAGTTACCTACCTGATTATTGGGAGTTTATAGCTAAATTAGGATGCTATAACGCTTGGAGAGACCGCTTTGCTGATATCCCACAACAGAAAGGTAGCTGGTATAGATCTTTTCAAAATTACACAAACTGCTCCCATGGTTTGAAAAATGTAAATTAAGCAGAACATATGTAAAACTAATTTTAAGGCTTCGTTCAGGACACTGTCCTTCAGCAAGTTCTGACTACCTTACCAAAAGAATTGAATCCCCACACTGCACAAGGGCATGCACTACTTGTTGATGGAATGTGTAAGGAACAGAACAGACTTCTTACTACCACATTTTGTAATAAAACTCCTTGTGTTTTATTACAAAATGTGGTCTAAACAGACTGGACGTAGGCCTGATCCAATCTATTCTGTCCCATCCCATTTCGAATATATATAAAGATCTATGTTGCCCGATTCGACTCTGTGTATGATATTAAGTCCATCTTGTATATGCTGTACAAACACAAGAACGGTACTATGGGATTGACATGTCTGAGCACAGACAAAAATTCTAAATAAGTTTGCTAATTAAAAAAGTGATGATCTAAAATTTGTGTTGAGGGTAACCTCAATGTGTTTATAGTTTGCATGAAATTTTTTTGAAGTAATTTGTTGATCTATGGTCTTGGAGACAAACTCATTCGATTTGATTTTCAACTTATTCAAGAAGTAAATAAAAATGTTTAATCACGAACAAGAGAAACAAGTAAAAAAAAATGTGAAATTGATTTCATCACTGTTGAGACATATTAAGCTACTAAAGAAGTAAAATAGATTTTAAGAGACTCGTCGCATTTTCAGTTTTTCTCTCGGTACTCAAGACAGGTTAGGAAACACTGGGTACGGCTTTTTGTTTTTTTTTTTTTTTTGAAGTCGCCCTGTGATTCAAGCTTTGTCGTGGCGGTGGGGTTCAATGTAGCTCTTATAAGAAAAAGGGAAAAATTACCAGGAGGAGGAGAAAAAGGGGATGCGTACTCAGCTTATCTCTTTATTGACGGCGTTGTCCCGTGTTGCGGGACAATTCCTTGTGTGATCGGTCCCTTAGGGTACTGACTCCCCGCCAGGTGCTCTGACGATTTGTAGTTCTGGGGCACCTCACCAATGGAATCACGGATGTGATCGGTGGTTTTGGTGGGTATTCAGCATTATAATGTTCTGCAACTTCCAAACATCACTGGGGCCTACATGAATGCATTTCCCCGCGTCACAAAGGAATAATTTTTAAGAGCCATCGAATTTCCAATGACATATCCCGTGTCGGAATGAAGTAGCGCGGGGCCTATGGCATATTTTGTTCGACTCCGATTTGCTATAGCCTGTATTAAAGACTAGGCCATGTAGACTATGGGCCTGTTGTATGTGCCATTTGGTTCGATTTGGCTTGCATTTAAGCCTAGTAGGCCATGTAAACTTTGCTGTATAGCGGGATCTCACTTAGCGGGCAGCCCGTAGCAATAGGTAATATGGTTACGTGGTTAATTCGGCACCGTAGAACTGATGTTTATGCCCATTAAAAGATACTTAACATCTTACTACTCGTTAATCTTGTATTCAACAAAAAATTGAATGGAATTTTATCCAATATTTTCACGCGTGTCGTATCGCATCCGCAGCGGCGAGCTCTCAATGATGCTTGCAAGCTTCGCTAGGAACGTGACTGAAAATATTCAACACTCAACTTATATAACTCTATTACTGCACTTTCCTTATTCTAGCCTCATGGCTCAGGTTAAGGTTATAAGAGGCGTTCTTCACTTTTATACTACGCTTCACGTTGCTCGACTTAGTGGTCATAAGAAATTAGCATTCGCGCGCTACGCAATTGAAATTAGTTCCTGGTTCCGCTCAGGTGAGTTTTCTGTAATAGATGGATGCTGTAGCCAAAATTCGGCTGGGACGATATTTCTATTCCATTCTGTCTACTAAAAAGAAAAATATTGCGACGGAAAAAGACAAACCATTTTTTAAAGTTAGTGTGAAGCTAAGTGCGAATTTGGACTCACACACCGAATGTAACGCACTAAGAAAGTGTACGAATTTATCGACGAATTATATATAAGTTGGTATGGTATTTTAGTAATGTAATTATAATTGTGTGGGCCGAAGGTAAGCGAGAAATAAGGAAACTAAAATTTTCATATAAGTATAGATTTATCTCGAAGTTTGATACCAAATGACCCCGTCATTAAACTATATAACTACCAGTGTACCAGCCTAACCGTGCTCACTTCCTTGGGACGTAATTTCCGAATAAAAATAGAGACCGTAGGACACAGCTAGATTTATCTGCTTATGTCACTCCAAAATGTTGTATCTTTCTGTAAGTGAAACAATTTTTCATGATCGGGTCTGTACTTAGAAGGTTCATTCCCCAAAAACAAACAAAATTCGCATGCGTTGAAGCCATCCTCCGTCAAATATTTAATCAAAACTATCATTTGTCCTTGGCGTGAAATCATAATCAACAAAGATACAAGAGGTTAGTTTATCATAAACATTAAATCGTTTCTATCTTTATTGATATCCCAAAACTGATAAATTTTCACACCATATAAAACGATATACGAATAAGTTGAACTATAAATATATTTACAGTACAATGAATTCGTGTCACGGTGATAGAGGCAGAACACAGTTTCAATTGAATCTAGTATACATATTACACTTTTTATGACACGTTTGTTAGCGCTAATTGATATTCTTATTGATATAAGATGATAGAATTTTCTGATTGATATTCTTAACGGTAATTTTCTTAGATACGTTTATAGACACACCTTTTTTGTTGACGCGGGTAAACGCATCTACGCGCCTTAGCTGACCCTGGGTGGGGTCCAGTTGTGTGTGAGGCTCGCGGCATATTATAATGCCAAATACCCACAAAAACCACCACGAGTGTTTCAGTGCCGCCTTTGGTGAGGTGCCCCGGAACAACACCTCGACGGCTAGTCAGCCCTCAGAGGTATCGATTCCACCTCTACAGATGATGTTGTCCCACCCTACAGAACAACTCAGGTGCGGCTTATGGACAGTGCAATGGGGTGAGGTTCCTCGCCCCTTGCCCCGTTAGCAATAACGCCGCCTCATTTTTTTTGCTCTTTTGTACTTTCTTCTTATAAGAGTGGTACAAAGAGCGTCTTATCCTCCTGCTCTGTAGTCCTATCTTATTATAAGAGTACAAAGAGTATACACCTTGTTGGTTGAATTGGCTTCGCTCAAGGTGTATCGGACCTCCCCAGGTCACTGAGCTCAGTTTGAGCACACAAGTAACAAGGCAGTGAGCCAATACAAGCCAATAATATAAGTGTTATTTTTTTTGCTGATCAAAGACAGGCCAGGAATAAATTTATTAAAAATCGTAAGTATTGTTATCGATAAGTGGAAACTCTATTATAAACGTGATCTGGTTTTCTTCCATGTATGCTTTTAATGAATAATGTTCCTTCTATTTTAACGAGCTTACATACAGATATAGGATAAACTAGATTATTACAGTTTTGTACATAAGATGAAATGTTAAATAATTCTGTAGAGTTGATATTACATTGGTGTCATACAGACACTTTGCTAAACGCGAGAGCAGTTTCTATTTCGCTTAGTGTTATATAAATCGTACGAGAGCTATTAATAAATGTAGTGAACCTGCTGAATACATAAGTGGAGTAAATAGAATTATTCTCTTTGGTATTAATGTCTCTGACCATTAATTATATGCGTCTCAAACGTTCACTTTTGATTAAAGATTTTTATTATAAAGTATTTCTGTGCTGTTAATCTAATAGTCCATAATTTTGATTATTAACGTGATTTTATTTTGCAAATGATTTTGTTTATTGTTATTGAGAAGGAAGGACCTGCTTAAATTTTCTATTGTAGAATCTTTTAAATTCATTAGGGAACAGTTTACTAATATTAATTAGTTTAATAAAATCCACATAGCCACTTCTATTCATCTAGATCTTCATAAATTCTTATTAAATCTAATACCTTAATAATAACCTATTTATCGTCCTGTCTATAGGAGGAGCCCTTTCTTATAGGCAATATAAACCAGGGTCATCTTCAATTTTTTTGGAATTGAAGAGACTTGCTGTCCGCTAATACTAGCAGTATTATAACGCACGACCTATAGAGTGTGTCTTATTTTTTGCGTACTTTAGACCTTTTATTACCAACTTTAATGGACAATTTATTTGGTTTTAAAGAACCACACACCTGGGCCTTTCAGGATAAAGGCTTATCTTTATTTTGGCACGTGTTAACTGAATCAACAAAAATAATATCCTTGGCACTCTCAAAACTATTGTCAACGCTTATCCTAGTTAAAACATACCACTGCAGGTATTAACAGCCGAAGTCGCAGTATATCTGAAAGCGTTGTCAATGGTGCCAATGAATGGTATATCATGCGGCAGCAGTCAGGTCTACTGCAGACATACCAGGTCATATGTGCGACACAGACTGCACATCTTCCACAGAACGCTCAAGACTCCTACAGTTGATTGTATGTTTTGTGTTTTCTAACGGTCGGCCGTACATCACAGTCCTTTATTTTCGATAAGTCGGTGCTCATTAATGACTCCTACATTATCAAGGCTGTCCATCGTTATTTCTGGTCTCACTATCGGCGCATGCGGCGGCGCGGTATGCGGTCTAGGCGGGCGTGACGTCACCATAGGCAGACGCCCCGCTCACTCGATCGGCTACCAATCGACTCCCTCGATCCAACCGCGTCCTTTCCGCATAACCCCCGCCCGCATTCGCCTGATCACGTTACAGACCAGGTGCCCCCAGGCTCGCGCTGAATTCAATCTGGCGGCGGCCAGAGTGAAGAGAGACCTAGCGTCGCAGGACGTCCACGCGTGGGAAAGACGCCTCAGTTCGGCAGCAGAGGACATGCCGTCTGTACACAAGCTGTGCCGCTCGCTCACCAGTGAAAAGCGCCCACGCGCCCCCTCTACCACGATGATGGGAAGCTGCGCTACCACGCGGTGGACAGGGCAAATATATTCGCCAGACACCTTCAAGAGGTCTTCACCCCCTTCCCCACGGCCGCGGCCGATCACACGGATACAGTCGCGAAACAGGTAGAGGAGTACTTCGCCCGCAAGGGCCCCCTCTCCCCCGCCGAGGAACACACCATCCCCAAACTTATTCTCTCGTCGGTCCAAGTCCGCCGAGCCCTGTCTAAGGTCAACCCGAAGAAGGCACCAGGACCCGACCAAATCCCAAAGTCGGCGCTCCGCCTCGCCCCCCTGACAATCGCCGCTGCAATCGCCCGTCTCTTCAATGGGATACAGCGCACAGGGCACTACCCCTTGCGCTGGAAGACGGGCGAAGTCATCATGATCCCCAAACAGGGGAAGCGTCTGTGCAGAGCCGCCCACTACCGGCCCATCACTCTCCTTTCCACCCTGTCCAAGATGTTCGACAGGTTCCTTCTCGAGCACCTCACCCCCTACCTGCCACCGCGCCCCGAACAAGCACTCCACCACGCACCAGCTCCACCGTGTGATCCATCACATAACCAGCGCCATAAACAAAAAGGAAGACGCCGCGGCCGTGTTTTTAGACATGGAGAAGGCGTTTGACCGTGTCAGGCACGAGGGCCTCCTACATAAACTCTGCCTATCTCGGACCCTCTTTAGCCTCGTCAAGATCCTTCCAGACGGACCGCCACTTCTACGTCCGAGTGGAGAGCGAAAAGTCGGACGTCCGTCCCATCTTAGCTGGAGTTCCCCAGGGCAGTTACCTATCGCCGGCGCTGTTCAACAAATACGTAGAGGACATTCCTTCCAGAGGAGCCTCTCTCGCTGCCCTCTACGCCGACGATACGGCATTTGTGACCACATCGCTTCGGAAGGACCACGCCGCCGCCAAACTACAGCGCACCTTGGATCTGCTGCCCGACTGGCTTGACAAGTGGCGACTCGCCGTCAACGCCGGTAAGTCGCAGGCGCTCACTTTCCCTCGCCGCGGCGCACAACCACCGCCGCTCACACTACGGGGCGAGAGGATCCCGTGGGCCGTCCAGGTGAAGTACCTCGGGGTGACCATTGACAGCGGTCTTACGATGCGGGCCCACGCCCGATGGGTCGCGTACCAGGCGTCGGCGGCCCTGGCACAGCTGTCACCGTTGATGTCGAGGTTCCTGCCGCTGCCTACGAAACTAGCCCTATACAGAATCTACGTGCGCTCTCGTCTGGCGTACGCGGCATCGGCCAAAGCGCTGCACCGCGCGGTGGACGCGCCGCGCTACGTTAGTAACGCGACCATCGCCACCAGAGTGGAGGACATCGACACCTTCGTGGCCAGGCTCTCCAGCCAGCTCTTCGCCAAAGCTGATGCCTCATACAGGGATACGCTGAGGCAGATAGCCCCGTATCACCGGAGGCCGCCGGACCGCTTGGCGTTGCCCAGGGACGCAACGCGGTAAAGCTTCTATACTCTCTCATATTATTCCATCACATTATACCATAGTTTGCTCCATTTCCGTATCATCTATCCGCATCTTTTCGCCTTCATGTATATGTCTGTCCTTTCCCCTATTCTCCCGTCTCGATCCAAGTCCCCGTAGTGGGGTTCCCTGGAGTAATGCGGTACGAGAATGGGTAGTCCAAAGGGGTACTCTGTCGCGCCCCGTTCCGGAAGCATGCCGCTTCAGGTCGCTGGCGGCCTACGCCGGGGTAACCGGCGATCTCACCCGGTAGGGGCCGACCGCCCGTGGCGGCACCGGTCGGGGAACGCCACGAGATAAACCCCCCCTTCAACACATAAAAACTAATAAGTTGACACCATAAACCCGGCACTAGTGCCTGACAAAACGACCGCCCCATTTTATATATGAGGGCGACATGTTATTTGAATATTCGTTCATGTTAATAATATTATGTCCTTCATGTTAGCTATTGTCTATCCAGGCACCACGTTTTTTATTCACAGTGTACTCTGATGCAGTCGACGAAAACTCATTTCGTAGATGCATAATTTCCTGTTTTACTTCCTACATGACATCCAGCGTAGCATAGGTACTGTTTATATCTGATGTTTGACCCTTTAACAATATAATATTCTTTAGTAGCTTAGAGCAATCTAAATGATCAAATAGGACACGTGATAATTTGTCCATCTGTCTTGCCACGAATTTCATCAAGGTCTGTAAATTTAAACATGCCGATAATGTCTGCCATGTCCCACTCTTCCTTCCCTTTGTTTTTGAGTAAAATCTTTCATTGGGAATGGCATCGTATAGAAGTGATTTTGAATTTTTTTATCTCCTCCGCTGTGAAAGAAGAAGTTCATACATGAACAAGTGTATCTTCACCTGTCACCTACACTCTATTTTTTATATATGAAAGGAGTTCGTTAATAACAATATTGCACCTTAACACTGAACACGCTCGAAGCTAGCCGATGCGCGCGCGCGACTTAGAATACAATCCACGTTAAAAAGATATATCCTGAAATTGAATTAGAAAAGTTTATAAGTATAATCCAGCCATGAAACGTGTTTATCAGGTACATATCATGGACGGTTCTTTGACAATATTTTAAGGGTTCTTAAAATATTGTCAAAGAAAAATAATTTAAATATCAAAGAAAAAAAGTTCTTTGATAATATTTTAAAGGTACTTCTGAAAGTACAAAGGAAGGTGTAAAAGCTTGAGATATTTTTTCTTATCTTTGCAATATAATTTTACGTGCTGAAATAAACTATATTCAGTTTGGTTAAAATACATGCTGTTATAGAGATAACCGTTGACGAATAGAGGTTCTGGAGCAGTAGCTCCGCATCGCTAACACCGAGTGTTAGACGGCCTCGTAACCGGTTGACTGACGCATTGGCTACGGTGACATCGAGCGGCTGGATGCAAGTGGCTCGTGACCGTGACCTAGAGGCCAGTTTTCAGCAGTGGACGTCATCTGCCTGATGACGATGGCGATGGCACTGGAAATTAAATATTTGCTTCGTTACCAGAGTAAAATAAAATACTATAAAAACTTGACTAACTTAAGAAAAATGTACGACTAACGCTATGTCAACTGTTCTAGTCTTGGACAGAAATTCTAGCGCCCACAACCGAAGTCACTATTACCTGTATATTATACTAGTTCATCATTCAGACATGTGGGTTGGGAAATATTTAGCTTTCATTAAATCATGAGCAGTCACGGGCTGCTTTTCTTCTAGAACTTCTCAACGAATTGTAACACACATCCCGGTTTGTCCATACAAACGAACAACATATTTTGGCATGCTTAGGCAATAATTGCTTACAGTGTTCTGTCCGAATCAATGAATTTCTAAAGTACTTAAAGAATATGTCATTACGCAAGAAGAAGTGGGAATGCATTATGTAAGTGCAAGCAAATTACCCGGCAATTTTCTCTAGAGCTCCAGTTTACTAGGCACACTGAAAACCTCTGTGGATTTACTTAAGAATATTATATGGCTTGCCACAGTTTACAAAACATTTTAAAAAATGTTGTATAAACTGGTAAGAATGGCGGCGAAGTTATTTGAACAATGCTACAGCGTTTGCTTAATTTTGCACGGCGCACTGCAATAAAAAGTACTTCATACATTTTATGTAACTGACTATATTTTATAGTAACTTTATTTTAGGAATAGATTAATTACCTCATTTATTCCAAAATGTTCGCTAAATGAAAACGATTGAAGGAGCTTGGATGAATACTTATTAAACGCGATAATCGTTGACTAATCTGTGTGCGTAAGAAATGAATGGTTCCCAGGGCATATATTTTGGTTTGTCTTCCTGTTAACGAGTTCACGGACTAAAGCTGCTACGACATACATTTAATTTGTAATTAAAAAGTCTAATCAAGCAATTACAAATATATACTAAGTTAAAAGGTCAAGTGCCCTTAGCGTTTCCATGTATCCATTGACCAGTGTTATTGGCGATGATCGGGGTTTTTAGTTCTCTTAATTGAGCTTATTCAGAGAGAGGTAGTGCCATGCTGTAATGTCCGGCTCTTGTCAAGGTTACAGTCTCCGTACGTGCTGCGCTAAATATTACGAAAAAGTGGCATTTTTTCTACTTTTCGGCCTAGGTAGTATTATGTTGTGTTGTTTATAAGGGTTATAGTGATCCTTATAATAAATCAGTTTGCAAAATCAATACGTTTTCGTAGCTAAAATTTATTCGTAAGTGTAAGGTGCGTGGTAAGGAATTTATTTTCTTACCCACAATCTAGACACAAGCTGTAAACTTATTAAGTTTATTAAGTGAAAGGATACGTAATCCTAATACTAATTCATTATTATATCAGACATAATTTTTTCTTTTTCTTTTTTAGTTGTAAATATTTTTCTTCTAGTTTAATGTGATAGAAAATATGCAATCTTAGGATATTGAATTAGTTTCTTAGCAAATAGCGCCATCTGTTGGCTAATAACCGCACTTAGAAAGTGTTGCCAGCCAAAAAAAGGCTACTATTTGAGGGGAAAAAAGAACGGTATTTCTAATTAATGTATATTTATTATTATTTTTATTTGTTCGTTCATCTTTTTAACCTTGATTGCAGTAGGACAGTACGGAGTAGGCGCTGTTATGGCGGATAATGAAGAGGGGCGACTACGGCAGCTCTTTGTGATGGAAGTTCGTTACAAGTCTCTGGAGCTTATGTCAATCGGTATGGAGGCGGGTCTCGCTTCCAGGACATCGCTTGCGCGAACTCCTCCGCGTGGATTCAGCTCACCGGCCGCCACCATGGACTTGAGTACAGAAAGCGCACGGTCTCATAAGAGAGGACATCGCTTGAGGAAGAACAGGAACAGACCAGGAGTTGTGAGGAGCGCCGCACAGTCTCGCGACCGGCTTTGTTTCCTTCTGTTGCGCACCAACGGCAGGTACTACATCAGAACCAAGCCCTAGTGCGGCAACAGCGGCGGTCACAGCTGCCGAATCTGGGTTGATGGCTATGAGCAAAATTCAGATGCTGGATACCGTGCAGAACTCTTTACGGCACATTGCGGAAGTATCCAGCTTAATGGTCAGTGCAAGTAAATTTAAAATGAATATTGCAAAACAGGATTCAATAAACCAGGCTAGCCAAATCATGTGGGGACTGGTAATAAAGTAGCCGGACAGTCCCCGAGAAGGTGAAGTCTGGCCTTTTCGCCGAGGCCAGCCTGTCGCTGGACGGGTCCTGTTACCTGCAGATCCGGGACCCTCCAGTAATTGCCGAGTCCAACATAGATCAGGGGTCCTACCCGGGTCCCTAGGTATCATGCGTAAATGCATTCCCCTTCATCACCAAAAAAAAAAGGCTATCCATAGCATTTTTGCTGTAATTGCGGCATTAAAACTGAAGCTTGCCGAGACTGAACATCTACTAAAAACGACATAGCTAAAAAAAAAAAATAAAAAAAAAAAAAAAAAAAAACAAGAACTGACCATGAGCTCAGGTAACCCAGCAAACATTTGATCATTTCCGTCGATCGCTCCAGCCCCGCCCACATACGTATCGCTCTTGAAACGACCGTAGAGCCAGCCAACGGTGACCACACCTGCTGACCAGGGTGAAGCAGTACTGTTTTTCCCATCACACAAACGACATAAAGACCTCTGAGGGCACCAAATCCGAGCTGCAAAAGGCAGTAAAACCTGGTAGCCTGGGCATTCCTGTGCAGAGTATACGCCGAATTGGAAATTCCGGCAAAGCGGGCAGCCTGCAGCGGCCGAGAATTTTAAAGCGGCTGCCCCGCCGACTCTGAAGGCTTCGGAGCCCAAGGATCGTCGTCCTTTGGTGGCTATCCGCAATGTAACTACGGACCTGACAGAAGATGGCCTTCTTGAATTCCTTCTTGAATATAGGCCACGAATCTTTCGGACGATCGACCGTTGAATAGACTAAAGAGAAGCTTTGTTCAAATTGCAAGGTTACCTACAAGAAGGGCGATCGTAACGGTGGGCGTACCACGGTCGTTCTGGAGTACTCATCAGCCCTTCGTGATAAATTGATTGGCCTTGGTCGTGTCTATATTGGCTGGGACGAAGCTGATATATGCGATTACTTACGTGTCACTTGATGTAACAAACGCCAACAACATGGACACCCAGAGAAATACTGTAGGGAAATCGAATTGATATGCGGTAAATGCGGAGATACGGGACATCGTAAAGCCGAATATCAGTCACAAAGTGAGTGCTGCGCCACATGCAGGCGCTTTAAGCGCAAAGAGGCTAGCAATGATGTAACCAACTTTACCACTTGCTCAGCTCGTATATATGCGAAACAACAGGCAGTCAACATGACTCAATATGGATAAGGAGGAAAATATTAATTTGACGGGACAGCTCAATCTTCAGGAATTGGAGGCTGCCTACTTGTTACTGCCAGTGCAATGAACTTAGATTTCGTTCTTGTTCAAGAACAGTTTGCAACTTCGGACAAAACAAGACTGATTAAGTGTGGATCTACTCCGAAAGCTGGGATTTTGAACAACAATGACAAGATTGCGTTTACGCTGCCCCACCACCTGATACGAAGCACTATCATGCTTCGTATCGATTAGCAAGATTCCTGCATATACATAATCTCAACGTAATTTCAGTATGGAGATGACATAGCGCCACCTCTCGATCATTTAAGTTATGTCCTGGATCATCTAACTGGAAAGCCTATATTGGTTGGCGTATACAGCAATGTGAATTCACTACTTTGGTATCGTGGACGTCGTCAATATGACGAAAAGAGTATTGGAGTGGTGAGTACACGAAGGTGTTAGCTTAAGCGACCGTCAGCTAATTACATCTCAGGTGTGTAGCAGCGTGTCTAGTCCGACGACGACAGAAGAACCATCCTTTAGACTAGCATTTCGCGAGATAGGGGTAGATTGGGCCTACATTCAATCCCCGCTATGTTTACGAGGAATTCAGGGGCCAATGGTGGAGTCCGACTCTGGGCCGGCTGTGCCGTAAAGTTAAGGCCGCACAACGATGTTGGCAATTTTCAAGGCGAGGAAGTCCCACAGGCGATATCTCACTGCAGGAAGCCCTACGAGTACCCAGACAAGAATACAAAGTGGTCACAAAGGACGCTGAAATTAAGCATTTTAGAGATATTGCTGAGACGAGAAATGAAAATCCTTGGGGTTTGGCATACCGACCTTCGAAGAATGTCATTCACGGAAAACTCCTAAAAGGGTATTCTGGAAACTTTGAAACTGCTATGCTTTAGCTCCTGTACGCCCTATGCGCAGATGATACAACAGAAGCCGACAACAACTATCATCGACAAGTGCGAGCGGCTTCATGCTCTCCTTCCGATAGGGATTCGGATGCTCCTTCCCGCTGTGCAGTCGATAACATTATTAGAACCTTAAGCTAAACACATGTCCCGGATTAGACGGAATCACTCGAAGGATTATTAGGGACGCCTGGATGACTTCTTCCGGATAAATGATGCTGATGTACACAGCGTGCAACAAAGAGGCGTCTATCGTGATATCTGGAAGATAGGTTCATTGATAGTGCTGCCAAAGGGAAATGACAAGTCATTAAGCTCGTCCTTTTGGACATCTTCGGAGCATTGGATAATGCATGGTGGCTAATGATACTGTTGAAAGCAAAAGCTACCGGCATCTCTCCGAACATCTATCGGACACTCTTAAGTTATTTCTTTTACCATTTTGTTGGCTTCACAGTTGATGACATGGAAATCTTGAAAGAAAAATATTGAAGTGTAAGTGTCCTTAGAGACTGCAATATCAGATTTTATCTGCGTATACTGATGTAAACGACTTTGTCCTGTGCACTTCAACGACAGCTTCGAAAATGTAATAAGAGGTAGTGCCACAAGGTATGTCAGCCGAATTGGGGAGGAAAGGAGGAAAATGCATTTGCATAACAAATATGCGGAATGTTATGGCTGTCGGTAGTCACCAAAGGCCTCCGACCGTTCATTTGACTCCTTAAATGTAATGAGTTTTACAGTGACGTAAGTTGGCCGTTAATTAATAAGAACTTAAATTAGTAGTAGTCTTCTAGCAACAGTAACAATCCATAGCCACTTGTATATAGAGCGCCGCATGGTACATGTAGCACCTCATAGTAATACAAGAAGATATAATGACATGAATAAAAACACAGAGGTTTGTATCAATTTTTTTGAATGGACTTGGATGTACCTTCAAGTACCTGACATTTTGCACTATAGTTTCGAGTACGTATAGTTTGAGATTTAAAAAGCGTTGCAGCCGAATTGACCGGTCCAACTGGTGAACTTTCTCTATAGTAAACTAGTCAAACTAAACATCAGTCAACCTAAGCAGATTTGAACTAGATTGAGAGTCAAGCCAAATAAGACATTGGCAATGACAAGATAACCAAATTGGTTAGTTTAGCCCATCGACGTGAAGTTTAGAGCCTGGCGATGGTCTTCAAACTATATCACGGAGTACTTTCAGTAACTTTCATATCAGGACACCTGTAATATCAGTCCACCATGACCATGGTTGCTGCTTAGCTTCTAAAACACCGGGCCAATTAAATAATTAAATGAACCGCGATAGAATCCGCAAATGTAGTTTAATTGTAATATAATGCTGACATAACATTCTTTATCAGTTTAATTCATTTCGCGGATTGCTCTACTTTTAACCACTTACATTTGATTTGAAATATGTTACACTACTTTGGACTTCATATATTCTTATATTTCGCCTTATTCTACGTTTGTAGAAATAACTACAGTAACAAAAGGAAAGGGATATTTAATACATTAAAAGTTTTTCTTTATAAGATATTAATAACTTTTTGAAAAACGGAGATATTGACTCTCGGTTCATCGTAACGATTTTTCATGACGGTGCGCGCGCGTATCGTAAATATTTACTCTAATATTTTTTCCCTAACGTGTCAAAAGATGTATAACTTCAAAAAGTACGGACTCCTTCAAGACATAATCCAGTGGTTAATATAAGGGAAGAGGAGGCCGGGTTCACAGAAGGAGATCCTGGCTTGCCGAATTTCGCCAATGGTTCCATTTCACCTCAACATCACTTGCGAGCGGCAGTTTCTAGAGTGTACGGCTTTTAAGCATGCCAACCTTCGCAAAATGCGAAGGTTTCGCAAAATGACAGGACCATGAGAAGTACAAGAAAAGAATAACTAATATGTGATGTATATGTGATGGATGGATCACTTATCGATGATTTATGATCAGTCGCTCACGGCATGTCGCTGATGACGCGCGAGTCCATATTGTGCACAGTGACATGTACAACGCGTACAAGAAATAATGGCAAGATATAGTAGCCGCAGTGTTGTAATTATTGCTGTATTAGCTTTTAACCAAACAAACTGGATGTTTATATGAATGGAACAAACTTTTGGAACGAAGCTCCCTATCGCGCGTATGAAGGAGGCTAGTCGGAAAAATCTGACGAAAAGTTGTCACGAGTAACTTTCTGCTGTAGTGTAGTAAGCCGCGTAGCGTGTACATGTTTCTCTTTCTCTCTCTCCCTCTCTCTCTCTCTCATAGAAAGCAAGTCACTTATTTTCGTTCCGTCTTTCTATTTTGTTTTGTACAGTGTAGTGTCGTGACGGCTATTTCTATTTTGCCAAGTATACACATATCTTTTGTACATAATAAATATAAAAAAATATGACGACTCCTGTACCAATTAAAACAAAGGAACTTCGTTCTATCCGGGTGTCCGTTGGCACCTAAAATCTTTTTCTTTTACTGTAAGTATGTACGAGTGCAACCAGTGTTGATGACACCACGCTGGCAAAAAGACTATTGTTTGATTGCGATAACGAGAAGAGACCGCATAGAAAAAGAGTTGGAAAGCCCCAACGGGAGCTGGAGTATATAACTACGTTGCTTCGGGACTTGGATGCTACGAAATTTCAATATTCGTTATGCGACAATATAATAGACCAACGGCAGTGCATTTGATTCATTTCAAACTGACTAAATTGTTAATTAGTGATGCAGAAAGACATCATCGGTATAAAATAAAATTATGTCTCTTTGGACGAATTAAGAGCTCTAAAGTAGGAACATGAAAGACATGAAAATAGCGTCATTCGTAAATAAATTGAAAATTTCGAACATATATACCGCTTGACGAGAGGGATCCCATCTGGCAGATTTAGTAAGTGGCCACGATAACGGGCCCGTAGTGTTAGTACATATTCCCGGAATTTTACAAACTAATTACAATTAAATCACGAGGGGAAAGTCAGTAGTTGAGAAAATCTCACGGAGCTAATCAGCTTAATTAAATCAATCAAATCTAAGAAAATTTATTTAAAAGAACATGTAAAAATTTACTAAATTTACCATGGCAATGGCTACCAAACTAGGGCAAGCTTGTATATTGTGCCGCCATAATATACCTTTTAATTTCAGCATATATTGTTACATATTATAAACTTTTGTGCCTGGTGAAAAGTTTAAATTAATAAAAATATATAGGTACATATTTATTACATTAGTTTATTATATATAATTACCATTAATAATATAATTGTAAATCGGATTATTTTAAAACTATAATCAATTCAAATAGAAGAGGACATGTAAATACAAGGTACAGCCAAATCAAGACCGTTATATACTCATGTTGGCCTGGGAAATTTCATTAATTCCCGGCTCAACGCATACCCTGAACTGTAAATGTTTCCCTGAACATTGCTTTTAAATAATATTGATAAAGTACATCAGATGAGGACATAAGAAATATATATGTTACGTGAAACTGCGTGGATATGAGAACACTAGAAGAGACACAATGTATATATAGACAATCATCAAATTTATAATAATGCATTAAAATATAACAATAGGTCAATTTGGAAGTAAGCACATTAATGTGTTTATTATAAGTTCAATATTTATGATTTTTGTAGCAGAACTTTTTTACTGCCCAACTTCAAGTGTAGCCATTTTTGGTTAACATTCAACATTTTATGACGGCTAATACGATTACGCTAACGTTAGCGATTCCAACGGGATAGGAAACGATACGAGTTACAATTTTGATGATAAAAAATGTGATAGCTAGACAGTTCAAATTTCATAGATGTATTTCTGTATAACAGCCAATATAAAAAAAATATTAACGTAACTACGGCGGTGCCGATACAACGACCGTTTCCTTTTACCGTTCTTTTTATGGTATTACACCATACGTGCAAGAGCTCGACTCGCACTTTGCCAGTTTTTTTTTTCAAAATTATAGTCAATGGTCAAATATTCACTTAAGATCATTTTCAACTTTTTTGTTATTTTTGAAGCCAGTTGTTTTTGAGTTGAATGTTGCGAGAGAGAGCTCATTCGAAAAAAATCGCTTGTTATAATCTCAGGTCAAACGGGAACTATTATATCAGTGACCAGAAAGCATGCACGGAAGTTACTAGTACAATAGTCGAGGTTAAGTAGACAGCACACGTTGGCACAACAGTTTTGAAATGACTTATATATTATTTAGAGTCCTATATTTTTATATACCTACATTCAGTTTCTTCTGTCATTTATATTTTTACATGCATATTTCAGGTATGAGCTAGTGTACTGCACCTTTCACACACATGATACCGCTATAAAATGACATCTTCGGTGTCTAGTTCCTTGTAGTATGTGAGTATGCGGTGGCCCGTACTAGGAAAGGAGGGAAACACATAGTTGGCTTTTATAGTAAAAGAGCTCCAATTTATCTAAACAAAAGAGGGCAACGGAGCTATGGGAGCTTCTTGACGACTACCGACGCCCATAGACATCTGAACTTTTTTCAGAGACGTTGGTCACCTTTCTTTTATTCTCAAATCGGATGAAAGGCGCCAATCCTGCTGTTATGGAGCATAGCACAACCTCTTAATATTACTTACAACACTTCTGATTAGTATTGTCTCTAGTTTCCACTAAGTTTTATAACTTGTTGTAAATGCTAGAGGACATTTGTAGTTTTAAATCGATGTGACATGGACATATCGAACTGTTGTAAGTTTACAAACTTGATATTAGTTCAGAAGCGTGTTATTGTGTCTGCATGTGCAATATATGTTTTTAATGTATTGTTTGTGTGAAAATGAATGCGTTGAAAGCAATACAAATAAATATGGATCGCTACATAAGGTTTATCTGTCTGAAGTAGACACAGCTAGTGAAAGATAGTGACGGTAGATATAATTAATAAATTATAATGAATGTGTCGTGATAATTTGGTGATAGATATTCATAGATATAATATAGACAGAGAAGGGAAACCAGCCTAAAAGACTTTGGTCTAAGTCGAATAGTATTGTTTCAGTGTGAAGGATATATAACAAACACACACACAATCTTTCGCAATTAAGTATAGTATAAATACTTTTTTGGTTCCGCGGGGAAATGCATTTACGCACTGTTGGCCGTCTTGGGTGAGATCCGATGGATATGTGGGACTCGCGGATGATCCAATTACCCAAAAAAACCCCGCAGGTGCCGGCGGCCGCCTAGACTGAGCAGCCCCGAATCTGTTAGCAACAGGGCAATTCGGCGAATGGCCAGTCCCTCGTAAGGGACTAGGCTACTCTAAGATAGATGGGACGTCGTTAGGGAACGTGTAATGAGGTCAAGTACCCACCATGACCCTTGGCCCCACTAAAAGAGGTAGCATAGCCTGCGCATAGCACCTTCGCCGCACTCCCATGCGTCGTCCGCGTATCTCGCCCGCCCAGCGGCCACCTCCTAGGACAAAAACGTATCGCAGAACGAGGCCATCGCCTCCCTGGACCTGTCACTTTCGAGCGTTAAACAGATCACGCTCGGCAGTTGGACGTCCGTGCCTCCCAGCGCTGCTGCTAGATCATGGCGGTGCACGGTTCATCTAGGGCACACCTCTACGGTGTACTGCACCGCAAAAAAAAAAGAAAAAAGTATACACACAACTAGCGCTGCAAAGATTTCTAAAGCCTAGCCACTCGAATCCGCAAATTTTTAATTACAATATTGTTCGAAACGACAGGACCCGATCCCGTCGGGGGTACAGTTATCTATTACAAGAAGTCCCTTTACTGTATCCCACCCGATCCGCCCCTTCTACAAAATCTAGAACTATCCCTATGCAAGCTATGTATGACGGGAAATCAGCTCATCACCATAGTCTCTGCATACCAGTCAAGTTTAAAGCCACTTCTAGTTAGCGACATTGACGCCATTCCCGAAAAATTAAACACAAAATCGTTAAAATGGCTGAAACCTTACACGAGCTCAACTTGGACAATAGACCCGTACTAACTGAAATAGGAGACAGAAGGTTCAATAAAAACAATAAAATAAAGAAAAAGATTATCGACTACAAATTACTAGAAGATTATTTGTCTAATTTCCAGTCGATCTCAGGCTGCTATCACGGCCGCATCCATAGTCACCGCCCCACTAGTGAGTGAAATAGAAGAGTCGTCAAGAGAGATCTTCACCGTCACAGAGGACCGTTTAGCACTCTCTAACGAAGGTCGGGACTTAGTCTGTCGATAAAACGCTGAAGATCTGCACGATTGCAACGGTGGCGAAGTGCGTAGACAAGCCAACCGACAACTCGAAAGAGATGCCGAAAAGTCTATACCCAAATTTATAGATGGGAGGTAGTAATCACTTCCTTAGCGAACAATCTCCATCTCATATGGTCTACTGGCCTCTCGCAAGGGCTACGAAGTTTAAACCAGTGGAACAAATGCCACCACTAAACCATCTACCGCCCATTATTATAAACCTCCTAGTGTGCATATTTAACGCCCATGTGGCACAATGTACTCTACCAGACATATGACGTAAGCCATAGTGATTGGCATACACAAACCGGAGAAACCTCGGGCTGATCCCACTAGTCGACCCTTAAGTCTCATAAGCTTGTAAGGTAAAATCTATGAAAGGATATAATATAATTCTCGCACGCCTAAAAACCGAGATACGAGAGGAAAATCTATTCGTAGACGAGCAGTTCTCGTTTCCCGACAGCCACAACTACCCATAACAAGTACACCGCCTCACGGAACACGTCCTCCGTCCACGGGACTCAAAATTTCTTGATATTTGCAGGCACATTTACAATATTCTCAATATGGAAGCAAATTCTCAATTACATTAGAACATTGTCAAGCTGTTTGAAACTAGCATTAATAACTTTGATGAAGATCTGGCACAGACACAAGCGGCTGACACTTTTTCCTCAACTGGGTAATCTGAATTATCAAGCCTTAAGGCAGAGTTTAATTTAGATCCAGATCCATGGTATCTCACACCCTTTCTTTACTGATTTTTGCATTGATAAAAACCTACCTCGTATACAGATGTGGAGATTTCTTGGCAAGCTGGGTATCGGTAAATCACCTGACACTAATACTGATTTTAAAGATATAGAGTATATTAGTAAATATTTTGCCACATCACCGTTTACAATATCACACTTTCATAAATCAGCTTGACTTGAAAGACTTTCTAAATCGGACCCACCTACCTGTGCTCCCTTTACTTTTAATACCATCTTGTAACAATTATTTTTTTAAACTTAAAATTTTTATAAAAAATATATCTGTCATCTTTGACTGTAAGGCTCAATGTGCTCTGTATTGAAGAAATGTCACTCTTCTTCCTTTTGGCAAAGGCGAGGATGGATATAATTGCGATGGCTGACGCTATCTGCCATCGCCAAACTATAGTTAAATAGTTTTTTTCTGTTTAGCCGGGAACCTACATATTCGTATCACAATGCACGAATTAATATTTTATGAGTTCTTGCCGACGCCATGTTCCATTGTTGTTTTGATCTTAAATGCTTTTTAATTGTAACAGAGTTTATCCTGCCTGACTTTTGTTGGCTCATGAAGCCAAGTGAATATTAATCTTCTTGGTTGTGTGTTCCCCTTTAGAGCTCTACTAATTTTAACTTTTATT